>CAUYPK010001826.1:0-20355 GCA_963574355.1 Loris lydekkerianus | reverse complement strand
TTCTAAGAATTGTTGCTATTTTCTAGCATTTTCACTAGAAAATGAAGGGCTTCATCAATTGCTAGAAATTTACTCTCTTCTCCCATTCTCTCATGCACGTGCTCTCTCTCATTCTCTGTCTCTGTCTGTCTGTCTCTCTCTGCTGTGTCCCTCACTGTCTTGAGCTGGGGAATGAGGCACTGGTAGTTGCCCACGTCCCTGTGTGATCTGCACCCACCCCATAGTCACTTTGTAGGTGAGGGCCCTCCTTCTGGAAGGTTCCCAGTATGGGTGAAGGAGTGATGGAGGTGGGAGAGCCACCTTGACCCCCATGAGGCAGTGCCCCCGGGCTGGGCCCCACTTGGGGATGCGAGGAGTCTCCTGCCCGGCTGCACACTGACTGGCCCATTGGTGTCTGGGCATTTCCTTGCCCTGGTGATACCACACAGGCACGTATGGGGCTGTGGCTGGCCAGCACCAAACCTGAAGCCCCATGAGCACCACAGAGAAGGCCAGCAGCTCACCCCTGGGCCAGGTCTAATGAAGCAGGCAGGCTGTCCTGATGGCCCTGGGTCCAGCCTCAGCCCCAGGAGAACAGGAGCAGGGTGGGGCTGCAGGGGCCCTGAGGACATGGTGCTGTGAGGAGTGTGCATGGGGTCCGTGTGTGTGATGGGGCTGAGTCTGTTCCCTTGCTCACTGGGGATAGAGGCTGACCTGATCAGGGGCGGGTGACACTGAGTGGCACCCTTCATGTGACAGGACCCAGGGATGCTTTAGTGGTGCATGCTTCAGAGGGTTAGGATGAAACATCTGATATCCAGGACTGTAGGGGAGGTGGACAGACTAGGTGTGGGGCGAGCCTTGTGGTGGACAGGTGGGGCGGTGGGCACAGGGTGCATCCTCTCCTATTTTGTCCCCATCTTGTGCTCCAGTGTGGGCCCCAACCACGGCCCTTAGGGTTCCCATACCAACCCACCTGGAGGCTCAGCTCAAAACCCTCAGCTCTTGTTCCTGATGGGCCTGTGAGTGTGTGACCAGAGTGGGAAAAGGTGTGGAGAGACAAACAGCATGTGTGGGACCTCAGCTCATGTCCTTGACCACTCTGTGGGTGTTGGCAGTGTTGTTCTGTGAATGCCCCTGTCACATTGCTCCTGCTGCTGGGCCTGGGAACCTGGCCTGCAGGGCAGGGGCTGCACCTGAGTTCTGTCCGTCCCAAGCCAAGGTCTCCCCAGGCTGCCACTGGCTCAGCCATCCCTCCCCCAACAGCCTCCACCTCCTTCACCCCCAGCCTAATTGCTCTGGGCTGCTCTCAGCTCAGGGCAGGATGAGAGCCCCAGAGCCTGTTGTGGACCTCTTGCATGCTGCCCACCCTCCACTTTTGTGCTGTGTTCTGGCCACCTTGTCATTCCCCCTTGGGGGACCTGAGACAGGTGGGGGGCTGGGATTGCAGTGCTCCAGGGTCCCCCATCCCAACCTTCCTCCCAACCCCATGTTTGGGGTTCCCTGTGGGTTTTTCCCCAAGGCCCAGAGGCTTCCCTAGGCCAACACAGAGGCAGTGAGCAGGGCAGAGGGGCTGGTGGGCAGCCCAGTGACAGGACCCAGATGTGGAGATTCAGGCCTGTGCTATCCTGCCTCCAACTGCAGACAGGCCTGGCTCCTACTCAGGACTTGCTCAGCTGCTCCCAGCTGTCTCAGGTCTCTGCACCCCTGTTTCTGCACTGTTGGTGTCGGGGCCTTCCAGAAGCCAGGCCTTGTGCCCTCCAGGCTACCCTGAGCAGAGGGCACATGCCTGGCTTCCAGATGGGCCCTGAGGCAGGTGGGTACGTGCCAGTGAGTGGTGGACCAAGGGGCTTGACACTGTTGGAGCTACAGATGTGGCCGGGTGTGAGTGAGCCTCACTGTGACTCCCTGCACCCAAGGGCCTGGGGAGGCATGTGAGAGCAAGCAAGAGGGTGAGTGTGAGTGTGAGAGTGTGTGTGAGTGTGACAGTGAGTGTGATAATGTGACAATGTGAGTGTGTAAATGTGACAGTAAGTGTGAGTGTGAGAATGGGTGTGTGAGCAGGCATGTGGATGTGAGTGTGAATGAGTGTGAGCATGACAGAGAGGGTGTGAGAATGTGGCAGTGAGTGTGTGTGACAGTGAATGTGTGTGAGCATGACTATGAGTATGAGAATGTGTGTGTGAGTGTACATGAATGTGGGTGAATATGTGTGAGTGTGTGAGAGTATGCATGAGTGTATGTATGTGTGTGGGTGTGTGAATGTTGACTGTGTATGAGTGAATGGGTGTGTATGTGAAAGTGAGTGTGCATATGAGTGTGTCAATGTGTGTGAGTGTGCACATGAGTGTGTGAGTGTGTAAGTGAGTGTGGGCGAATATGTGTGAGTGTGCATGAGTGTGTGTATGTGTGTGGGTGTGTGAATGTTGACTATATGAGTGAATGTGTATGTGAGAGTGTGTGTGTGCATATGAGTGGGTGAATATGTGTGTGTTTGTGTGTGCATGAGTGTGTGTATGTGTGTGTGGGTGAGTGTTGACTGTGTGTATGAGCAAATGTGAGTGTGGATGTGTGTGATGTGAGTGTGGATGTGTGTGATGTGAGTGTGTGCATATGAGAATGGGTATGAGTGATGGCAGTGAATGTGTGTGTGCGTGTGCACGAGTGTGGTTGTGAGTGTATGTGAGTGTGACTGGGTGTGGCAGGCCACATTCCAGCCTTTCCCTTTCTGTATTTGGGTCTCTCTGTCTCTGTGCCTGTGTCTCTCCCTGTCACCATCTGTCCCTCCCTGTGTCTATCTCCCTCCATCTCGGCTTGACTCTTTTCTTACCTCGCTGTCTTTATGTGTGTGTCTTCTCTGTCCTGTCTCTTCTTTCTTCCCATCCCCATCTCTGTCTCTCCCCTCTCCCATCTCTCCTGGTGTCTCTGTCCCTTTCAGGGTCTCTGTGTCTCTTTCTTCCTGTCTCTCTCAGTGTCTCTGTCTCTCTCTACCCTTGTCTCTCAGCATCTCCTTCATTCTCTCTCAGTGTCTCTGCCAGTGTCTTGGTGTCTCTTTCTCTGTCAGTGTCTCTCTTCCCTCCTGTCTCTCTCAGTGTCTCTCTCAGTCCACCAATGTCTCTGCCAGTGTCTCTGCATCTCTCAGTGTCATCTCTGTCCTTGTGGACCCTGGGTCAGTCTCCTCTTCCTGGACATTCAGGTTCCCAGGGGTGGGGTGAATGTCCTGCCCTGAGCCTGTGGGCTGTGCCTTCCCTGGACACAGCCCAGGGTGGGGTGGTTGCTGCAGCTCTAGGGCTGGGCCCTACAATCTGGGCCTGGACCTAGGCCTGGGGGAAGCTGAGGGAGGTCTGGAGCCTGGCTAAGGTCAGTGCCAGATGCCTAACACCAGCTCCTCACTTGGGTCTGCCGTGTGGTGGGCACAGTCCTCATGGGAGCAGGACACTGACAAGTCCTGCAGCTGGGACAGCCCTGGCTGCCCTGGCCTGACCTGGGTGGATGCCACAGTAACCTGTGCAGATCCTGGCTAAAACTGGGCTAACTCTGGCTGGCCCTGGATCATCCTATTTGACCTTGACTGACCCCAGACTGATTGACACTGGCTGACCCTGGCTAACCTTGAATCATCCTGTGACCCCAGACTGATCGTGGTTGATGTTGGTTGACTCTGAGCTGATCCCAGCTGATCTTAAGTCATTCTGGCTAACCCTGGGTGATCTCAGCTGACCCCGGAAGGCTCTGGCTGGCCCTGGGATGAAGGAGCTGGACCTTCTGCAGGCCCTGGGACCTCCCCACCTCCCACAGGGCTCTCCAGGTTTCAGTCCTCTGTGTGTGTGGACAGGTCTCAGTTTTGGGACACGGTTCTCAGAATGGCAACTCCCTGGTTGGGACACCTGGGCTGGGCTGTATTCACAATGACTCAGCCCCCCCATGGGGCTATTTTGAGTGTTTCAGCAGGTGACAGGGCAAAGGAGGCTTCAGGAGAAAGAGAAAAACAAGAGAACACAAACATCTTCACCTCCCCCTTCCTGTCCCACTCCTGCACTGTAACTCCTCTCCCCAGTGGTCACCCCTGACCTGGTGACATAGACTGGGGAACCAGTACATGAGGCTCAGGTTGGGTCTCTGTCTGTCAAGTTACCCTGGTGGCTACACACCCCCCTGGGCCATTACTTCTGCTCTGACCCAGTGCATGGGTTTATAAGGTTCCCTTGGATGCCTCCTTCATTCTACTGGTCACTCCTAATGAGGGTTAGTCTCAGGATATATACACAGGACTCAGTGTCTAAGACAGAGTGATACAGGCCCAGAACAAGAGCTCAAACCTAAAAATAAATGTGCATGACATCAGGATTGGGGGCAGGCATCAGAACCAGGACCCAGTGGTGAAGAATAGGGCCCAGTTATCAGGTCCAGGGCTCAGTGACCAGGACAAGGGCCTAGTGGTCTGGATCAGAGCTCAGAGTTCAGGTTCAGGGCCCAGTGACAAAGACCAGATCCAAGTGATCAGGCTCAGGGCTCACTGATCAGGACCAGGGCCCAGAGATCAAGATCAGGGATCAGTAATCAGGACCAGGGCTTAGTGATCAGACCCAAGGCCCAAATATCAGGACCAGGGCTCAGTGATCAGGACCAGGGCTGAGTGATCAGAACCAGGACTCAGTTATGAGGACCAGATTTTACTGATCAGGACCAAGTCTTGATTATCAGGCCTCATAGCCACTAATCAGGCACAGGCCCACTGAGTAGGACAAGGACTCAGCAATGAGCAAAAGGACCCAGTGATAAGGACCAGGGCTCTGTGATTAGGACCAGGGCTCTGTGATCAGTCCCATGGTTCAGTGTTCAGGACCAGAGCTCAGTGATGAAGTTCAGGGTACGGTGACCAGGACCAGGGTTCTGTAATCAAGGCAAGAGCTCAGTAATCAGGACCAGGGCTCTGTGATCAGTCCCATGGTTCAGTGTTCAGGGTCATGTCTCAGTGATGAGGACAAGGACCCAGTGATAAGGACCAGAGCTCAGTGATCAGAACCAGAACTCAGTGATAAGGACCAGGCCTCAGTGTTAAGAACTGGGGCCCAGCGATCAGGACCAGGGCTCAGTGATGAAGCCTAGGGTACAGTGAACAGGACCAGGGCTCAGTAATCAGGACCAGGGCTCTGTAATAAGGACCAGGGCTCTGTGATCAGTCCCATGCTTCTGTGTTCAGGGCCAGGGCTAGTGATGAGGACAAGGACCCAGTGATAAGGACCAGAGCTCAGTGATCAGGACCAGAGCTCAGTGATCAGGACCAGAGCTCAGTGATAAGGACCAGGCCTCAGTGTTAAGGACTAGGGCTCAGTGATGAAGTCCAGGGAGCAGTGAACAGGACCAGGGCTCAGTAATCAGGACTAGAATTTAGTGATCTTTTTCTTTCTTTCTTTTTTTTTTTGAGGCAGAGCTTCAAGCTGTTGCCCTAGGTAGAGTGCCGTGGCATCACAGCTCACAGTAACCTCCAACTCCTGGGCTAAAGTAATTTTCCTGCCTCCACCTCCCAAGCAGCTGGGACTACAGGTGCCCGCCACAACGCCCAGCTATTTTTTGGTTGCAGCCGTTGTTGTTTGGCGGGCCTGGGCTGTATTCAAACCTGGCCTTAGCCACTTGAGCCACAGGTGCCAAGCCTAGTGATCTTTTTCTAAGGCCCATGGATTGGGGCCATGGCTCAGTGGTCAGGTCCTAAGATCAGTGATTATTAGCAACAGGTGGGCTGTATAAACATGACGAGGTCTCAGTGATCAGGACCAGCACTCAGGAATCAGGAACAGGGCCCAGTGATCAGGCCCAGGGTGCAGTGATGAGGACCAGGGCTCTATAATCAAAATAAGAGCTCAGTAATCAGGTCCAGGACTCAGTGATCAAGATCAGGGCTCAGTCATCAGGACTAGGATTTAGTGATCTTTTTCTAAGGCCATGGACCGGGGCCATGGCTCAATGATCAGGACCCTGGCTCAGTGATTTAGGACCAGGATTGTGTAATCAAGACGGGCTCGGTGATCAGAACCAGGGTTCTGTATGCACTTCTGTGACACAGCCTTCCACGATGCACCCCCTGGTGACCCCAGCATCACTCACTGACCATTAGCTCATGCAGAATCAGATCATAGCTTGGTGGCTGGACCAGAGGCACCCTCTGTGCCTGTGACTCTCTGCAGGCCTTGAGGTGGGCTACAGCCCCTTTCCCTGATCATTTTCAGAGTCTATGAACCTTTGTCGTTTGGATCATTTTATTGCATAGAAGGTAGGCAAGTGGGGCAGCTATGGGCCTCATGCGGGGCTGAGTTCTGGCATGTGTAGCTGGCTTCTCAGAGAGGCTCCTCCATGCTCTCACCCTGTACAGACAAGAGGGGTCATGACTAGGGGAGGTCCTCACCAATGCCCCTGCCCTGTCCTGATCTGGCTTTGGGAGCCTGCTGAAGTTACCCACTGACTCCAGCCTGTCTGTGTAGGGGCCACCTCCCTGGGAGAGTAGGTTTCTACAGTGGGGAAAGGTGGTGTCCTCCATCCCACTGTCCTCCCTCATGCCCCTACCTGCAGACTCTGCTCAATATTGAGGACCTTCTCTGATGCCAGGTGGGCCCCGGATGCTTGTCACGGTCAGAGCCGTGCTGTAGAACAAGCTCAGCAGGAAGAGAGTGAGGAAGGTGATGGTGGTGGGCCAGAGATTGGCGCCTGGGGTGCCCTCCTCCAAGGTCTCCTGTGGCAGATCCAATTCCACGCAGGGAAACAGATCCTGCCAACCTGCAATAAACCCAGGGTCTGTCAGGCCAGAGTGGGTAGGGGCCCAGGACTAGGCCTTACCGCCCACACTCCTCAGGGCCTAGAGGTTCCTCATCTCAGAAGGACAGGAGGCAGGGGACCTTCATTTCTGAGGGGCACAGGGCACCTGGGTGAGAGATCTGGAAGGACAGAGGGTGGACACCATCTGCTCCTGGGGCCTGCCTCTTGGGGCAGACACAGTGGATGAAGATAGACACCAGGGTATGGGGCTCAGAGTGCCAAGGGCCAAGTGGGCAAGACCAGAGGCTTCTATCCTTTCCCAGGGAATGTGGCTGAGGGCTAGGTGAGGGCCACCAGCACAACCAGTTCTGTTGTTCCCAGCTCCGAGTGTACAGACCTCCCATATGGAGTTGGTCCTGCTTGTCCTGTGGTCATTTGCCCATCCAAGCACCTGTCCATGTACAGGGGTATTACCTGTCCATCCACCCATGTGTGTAGAAGGGCATTACTTACCGCTACCCACACACCCATCTGTTTATAAGGGTATTATCTACACATCCACTCATCCATCTACAAGAGTATTATTAACCCATCTACCTGTCCATCTGTAAGAGTATTATCTACTCGTCTACTCATCCATCTGTAATCGAGTAGTGTCTGTCTTTCTTCCCATCCATCTATAAGAGTATTGTCTCCCCATCTACCCATCCATCTGTAAGAGTGTTATCTGTCTGCCTATCCATCTATGAGAGTATTATCTACCTATCTACCCATCCATCTATAATTGAGTATAATTTACCCATCTACCCATCTGTCTGTAGGAGTATCATCTACCTGTCTACCCATCCATCATCAAGTATTATCTACCCGTTTATCCATCCATCTACAAGAGTATCTCTTTGTCCACCTATGCATGCATCTATGAGAGCATTATCCACCATCTACCTGTCCATTTATGAGACCATTATCTACCCATCTACCTCTCCATCTATGAGGGCATTATCTACTCATCTACCTGTTGGTCTATAAGAGTATTGTCTACTGTCTATAAGAGCATTATCTATTCGTCTACCTGTCTGCCTATGAGAGCATTATCTACCCACACACCTGTCTGTCTATGAGAGCATTATCTACCTGTCCACCTGTCCATCTATAAGAGCATTATCTACCCGTCTACATGTCCATCTATAAGAGAATTATTTACCCGTCTACCTGTCCATCTATGAGAGCATTATCTACCTGTCTAAGTGTCTATGAGAGCATTATCTACCTATCTACCTGTCTGTCTATAAGAGCATTGTCTACCTGTCTATAAGAGTATTATCTCTCCATCCCCCCATCTGTCTATAAGGGTATTGTCTCTCTGTCCACCTGTGCATTCACGTGTGCCCCCATCACGTGTCTTGTGATCAATCCCCTACCTGCCCTACTTCCTCTGCTGGACAACACCTCTGTTGACTCTCTTTCCTCCACCCTCTTTAGGAAGTCCCTCGTTTGGGCCAGGCCTTGGTCCTGAGGGCAGCTGCAGTCCACATTTGCAGCCTCCCTGCTTGTTGCTATGCTTGTTGCCCTTTGGTGACTTGACACTCAGTGGTGAGTGGTGGCTGGGCCCTGTGTGTGACTCCTCCCCATCTGAGCCCCCCCACACCGACAGCAGAGGGGGCAGCCCAAAGGCCAGGTCCTTGGGGAGGTTGTGAGGTGTCTGAGACCAGGGCAGGGCCCTGCCCCCTGGTGGCGTGTGGTGCAGGTGTGCGCACAGTAGCTGTGGGGCTGCAGTGGGCCCTGGGCAGTCACTGCTCTGGCCTGCTCTGACCTTTCCCAGCCTGCCCAACCCTGGCTATGATCTGGGCCCCACCTGGGCTCAGGGAAGCATGGGGACTTGAGTCTGGGGCTGTCTGGGAGGGAGCTGGGCTTGGGGAAGCCCTGTTGGGGCCTGGGAGGGGCCTCCCTTGCCATCCTGGGTCAGGGAGTGGGTTGTGAACTTTCTGTACCTGCAGGGCTCAGACATGTATGTGCATGTGCAGGTGTGCAGAGCAGTGTGGAGAGGGCTGGGCAGTGCTATTTCCCCTCCATGAGTGTGTGGGGCTGTCCTGCATGTCTTGCACTGTCTCCTAGGGGCTGACCACTTAGAGTGGGATGTTCTGGCTCCCAGAGGCTCAGGGCCTGGCCCCTGATGCCCTCCATTCTCTCCCTCCCTAGACTGCCTGCCTTTTGCTCACCCTTTCTCATCCTTCCCCAGATACAGCCAGAGGACAAATAGTCATGATGCCTGCCCACTCTGTAAGCCTGCCTGCTCCCCCAATTCCCTGGCCTGGAGTCTCTCAGGATCCCTCCTGGGCTGTGCCTGCCTGGGCTGACCTTGGATTCCACACCTAGCCCAGCTTCAGCTCTGTGCACCACACACCCCCACACCCACGCCTGTAGCCCTGCCTCTCGCTGGTGAGCTGCAGACCTTAAGGATGGACAGACAGTTGCCAGAGGGAAGCATGGGTCTGCTTTGGATAAGCACGGAGTTTATTCACGGGGCAGGTTGAGTGGGTGACTTAGTAGCAGACACCATCTGCCTCTGACATGATCACAGACACATTGACGTGGGTGGGTTTACCCGCGAGGCGGTCGATGGTCTTCTGTGTAAAGGACAGAGGCAGGGTCTCGTGGCCCACCATGCAAGTGAAGGTGTCCCCCCGCTTCCAGGATTCAGCTGCCACACGCAATACGCTGGTCACAGCGAAGGTTTTGGCACCCTGGCTGGGCTCCTGCTGGGGGGCCCAGGTCAGGTAGTCCTCGCGGGGCAGCTCCTGGGACCCATGCAGCCAGCGCAGCATCATTTCAATGGGGAGAAAACCTCGCACGAGGCACGTCAGCGTCACCAGCTCGTTCAGGGCCAGCTCCTCCGACGGCGGCGGCAGCACGTGGACCTGGGGCTGGAAGGTATTCCCTGGGGGGTGGAGAGCCAGGTCAGGGGTCTGGGCAGGGGAGGAAGGAGGCCTCTGCTCTGTTGGGCACCCTGGGCTGTGTCCTGGACTTTCACCTGGCCTCGGTTTCCCCCTTCTCCACACCTGGCCCCTAGACTCAAGTCTCTCATCCTGAGCTCAAGTAGGACCCAAACCATGGCCAGAGCAGGGCAGTGCTAGGGTCAGAAGCAGGCCAGGAGTACCCACACCCAGGGACTGGGAGGGAGGAGGGAGGTTGGGAATGTGCTTTGCAAACTGGAGAGTGCCGTGCAGTGCCCTGGGGGTGGATGTGGGCCCACCTATGTCTTTGGAGATGGTGGCAGTTTCTGAGATTTTGGAATCAGGTTGGGTGGCAGTGCACATGAAGGTCTCCCCGTGCTTCCAGGGGTCTGCGCAGCCGGGCAGGACACTGGACACGCTGTAGCAGCCACAGGAGTCCCGCACAGCTGTTTTCTGGATAGCGTCTTTCCCCCCCGAGGGCTGCCAGGTGAAGGTGACCTTGTTGGGGTTCACCAGGCCGCTCAGTGTGCAGGTGAGATTGGCGTCCAAGCCCAGGAGCAGGTCCTCCACAGCGGGACGGCTCAGTGACAGTTTAGGCTGGCAGCAGGATGAACACGGTTTTTCTGAAGGGTGTGGAGTTGAGAGAGGCCTGAGCAGGTCAGCACGCCCCTGCTGTCCCCTGCCCTTCTCTGAGTCCTGGGCCTAAGGCCTGTCCCCACCTGCCTCATCCTAGACCTTAGCCCAGCAGTCCACTCCCATCTGAATGAAGGGTGGCTCTCTGTGGGGGACACGGGTCTAGGAGCTGAGTCAGGCCAGGATGGGGTGCTTTCCCCCTCCCCCAGACTGCCCTCTGACCTGTGTTTTTAAGGATGCAGGGCACAAACACATCCTGGTCGGCGTATGTGTAGTGCTTCACACGGCATCGCACAGATGAGCCAGCTGGGCACTGGGTGGCTGGCAAAGTCAGCTGGCTGCTTGCAGTATACAGACCCCCAGTGCCAGCCTGGGAAGGCAGGAAGTGTCTGACCTCCCCGCTTTGGTTCCAGGTCACTGTCAGTGGCTCCGAGGGGAAGAAGCCCTGGACTAGGCAGGCAACAACTACCTGCCCGTTCGGCTCAGCACTTTGAAGACTCAGTGGGAACATCTTGGGCTTGGTCGGGGACTCTGGAACACAGGAAACACTGTCAGCACATTGCACTCAGCTGCCCAGCCCTGACAGCCCTGTGAAGGCAGGCCCCTTCTGCCTCATCTCTGTGTTGGAGGATCTGGCATGAGGAGTGGATCCTGCCTTGAGGTCACAGGGCCTCTATACCAGGGGCCTGCAGTTGGCCTGCTGTCATAGTCTGGCCACACTGTCCCTGAACCTGCTCCTTAGAGGGGCCCTTCCCCCTCTCAGACTGGGAAGTTCAGTGAGCCTCAGCTCCCATCTGTAATTGGGTGCAGCCTGGCCCAGGGAGGGGTCCTGGGGGGACAGTGTGGCCTGGGCTCCAGGGCAATGCATAGGTGTGAGCAGGCTGAAGGTCCTGGCTGTGTCCCCACTTCCCCTTCCCTTATGAGGGTCTTAGTCCTGTAGTCCACTGCACTACCCCACTCCCTGGCCAAGGCAGTCCTCCACTCTGTGGCCAGCCAGGGTCCCAGGACAAGAGGCCAAAACCCAATAGTCCATAGCAAGGTCCTCTATGGGTCTGCCAACAGGCACAACCCCAGTGGCCCCAGGGTAGTGGGTGAGGGGAAGGGATAGATCCCAGGTGATCCATGAGTTGCATGGCCTAGAGCATCCCTCAACATACTGGGCCTGAGTGTCTGGAACAAGTGTTCTCAAGTAGATAACATTCAATGTGATGTCCCCACCTAATTTTGCTCAGACTGGCCAAGGAGGGCCGAGCTGAGTCCAGATGAGCCCAGCTCATCCCAGACCAGCTCATTCCAGTGCAGGTGAGCCTAGCTCATTCCAGTCCAGCCCAGTCCAGCCCAGCTCAACTCAGCCCCATCCAGCCAAGCTCGGCTCAGATCAGCTCAGCTCAGCCCAGCTAGGTCTACCAGCTCAGTTCAGCTCAGCCCAACCCAGCCCAGTTTAGCCAAGTTCAGGTAAGCACAGCTCAGCTTTGTCCAGTCCAGCCCAGCTCAGCTCAGCTCAGCTCAGCTCATCCAGCTCAGCCCAGCTCAGCTCAGCTCAGCTCAGTTCAGCCCAATGCAGCCAGCTCAGCACAGCCCAGCTCAGCCTAGTCCAACCTATTCAGCCAGCTCAACCCAGCTCAGCTCAGCTCAACTAAGTCCAACCTAGCCCAGTTCAGCTAAGCACAGCTCAGCTTACTCCGTCCTAACCCAGCCCAGCTCAGCCCAGCTCTGCCCAACCCAGCTTAGTTAGGCCCAACCTAGTGCAGTTCAGCTCAGCTCAGCTCAGCTCAGCTCAGCCCAGTTCAGCCCAGTTTTGCCCAACCCAGTTCAGTTAAGCCCAACCTAGCCCAGTTCAGCTCAGCTCAGCCTAGTCCAGCCCAGGTCAGCCTAGATCATCCTGGCCTATTTCAGCCCAACCTAGCTCTGCCCAGCCAGTCCAACCTAGCCTGGCCTAGCCAGCTCAGCCAGTTTAGCTCAGCCCAGCCAGTCCAAACGAGCCTGGCCTTGTCTGCCTCAGCCAGCTCAGCCCAGCTTAGCTCAGCCCAGCCCATCCCAGCTCAGCTCAGCCTAACTCAGCCCAGCTCTGACCAGCTCAGCCCAGCCTAGTCCAGCACAGCTAATTTCAGCGTAGCCCAACCCAGCTCAGCCTGGCTTAGCCCAGGCCAATTCACCCCACTCTAGCCCAGCCCAGCTCAGCTCAGCTCAGGTCACCCTAGGTCAGCCCAGGTCAGCCCAGCTCAGCCCAGCCCAGCTCAGCCCAGCCCAGCTCAGCTCAGCCCAGCTCAGCTCAGCCCAGTTCAGCCCAACTCTGCCCACCTCAGCCCAGCCCAGCCCAGTCTGGCCCAACTCAACCCAGTTTGGCCCAGTCTGGCTTAGCCCAGCCTAGCATGGCCCAGTTGGGTCCAGCCTGGCCTAGCCCAGCCCAGCCAAGCCCAGCCCAGTTCACCTCAGCCCTGCTCAGTTCAGCTCAGCTCTGACCAGCTCAGCTCTGACCAGCTCAGCTCACCCCAGCCCAGTTTAGCCTAGCTCAGGCCAAGTCAAGCTGAGCCTAGTTTGGTTCAGCCCAGCACATCCCAGCTCATCCCAATCCAGCTCATCTAAGCCTAACGAAGTCCTATTCATCCCAGTCTAGCCCAGCTTTGCATAGCTCAGCCCAATTCAGCTCAGCTCAGCTCAGCTCAGCTCAGCCCATTACAGCTTAGCTCAGTCCAGGCCAACCCAGCACAGCCCAGCTCAGGTTAGCCCAGTTCAGCCCAACTTTGCCTATCTCAGCCCAGCCCAGCCCACTCTGGCCCAGCTCAACCCAGTTTGGCCCAGCTGGGCCTAGTCTGGCCCAGCTAGGCCCAACCCAGCCCAGCCCAGCCTGGCCTAGTTGGGTCCAGGCTGGCCTAGCCCAGCCCAGCCTAGCGGCGCCCAACCCAGCCCAGCTAAGCCCAACCTAGCCCAGTTTCAGCCCAATTCAGCTTAGCACAGCTCAGCTTAGTCCAGTCCAGCCTAGTTCATCTCAGCTCAGCCCTGCTTAGCTTAGCCCAGTCCAGCCCAGGTCAGCCCAGCTCATTCCAGATCATCCCAGACTAGTGCAGCCCAGCCCAACACAGTTTGGCCCAACCCAGCTCAGCCCAGCCCAGCCCAGCCCAGCCCAGCCCAGCCCAGTCTGGCCTAGCCTAGCTCAGTCAGCTCATCTCAGCCCAGCCCAGTCTAGCCTAGCCCAGCCCAGCTCAGCCCAGCCCAGTCCAGCCCATCTCAGCCTAGCTCATACCAGCCCAGCCCAGCTCAGCTCAGCCCAGCCCCGCTCAGCCCAGCCCAGCCTAGTCCAGCTCAGCCCAGCCCAGTCCAGCCCAGCTCAGCCCAGCTCATTGCAGCTCAGCCCAGTCCATCTCAGCCCAGCTCAGCCCAGCCCAGTCTGGCTCAGCTCAGTCAGCACAGCTCAGTTCAGTTCGGCCCAGTTTGGTTTATTCTATCCCTGGTCAGCCCGCGATAGAACGTACAGGCATGGATCAACCTATATCACCTTTTTCTGGCCCCAGTCTGTGTCTCTTCTCAGTCTGGAGATCTGTCCTCATGTGTCCCAGGAAGATTTAGGTATTCTCAGTTTAGCTCTGCTTTGCCTAGGTGTCCCACCAGAGGCCTGGTCATCCCATTCTACCCAGGCTCTCATCTCCCCATCCTGGTCTTCTCTGCCTCTGTGCTGGTCTCCATGCCTGCTCTCCCTTCTTTGCTCCCAAGAGAGCTCCTAAATGGCTGAGAAGGTCCTTGGATCCTCTAGGACCTACCTACTCAAGGTTGCTGCAGGGTCCACATGGCCCCCTGGCCTGGGCAGCCCTGCACTGCAGGTCTGTCCCCACGGCTGCCTACCTGCCGCTCTGGGGCTCCCCTGCCTGGATAGTCTTGTGTCCTCGGCAGAAACCTGTCCCACTCTGGCTGTTTGCCCCCAGGGGGCACGACTGGATGCTGAGGGGCAGGCTGTGGAGGGGCTGTGTGTCTGTGTGTCTGGCCCACAGATGGGTCACTCGCCCACTTCCTGTTCATCAGACGGGTCGCCCCCTCCACGTCATGTCTGGTCTGTGGTCTGGCTGTGGTGGGGCCAGGTGCATGTGGCCAGTGCTCTCTGACCCCACAGCCGTGTACCTGCACATAGCTGGCCACAGGGTGGGCTGGAGGTGCAAGGAAGGAGAGCTGGAATTAGATACATTTAGTGGCCCCGAGACCTTAGACTAAGATGAATGTGGGGGGTCATAAGTCAGGCTGGGAGGGGCTCCACAGGACAGCAGGGGAGGGGGAGATGATGGATTCCTGCAAGACATCTGGGGCCACAGGGCTGGCATGGGGGGCAGGGCTTCCCCAGCCTAGCCCTGGGCGGGAGCTGCTCCCCTTGGCCAGCCCTAGAGCTAGGGCCCTAGACTGAAGTCCAGGCTATGGGTAGAGGTCACAGGTGTGTGCTACTGGGGAGGCCTGCAGGACAGGCATCTGAGACACTACCTCTCCTGCATGCGCTGCTGCCCACCACAACTCTCACCCAGGAGCTTTACCACCATGGGGTCTCTGCCCCACTGGCCCCTCTGAGGCCGCCTGTGCTGAGTCCAGCCCTTTGCTGCTCCTATGTTTCTGGCTGGTCCCTTCCTGATCCACCCCTTGGGAGGCAGCCCCATTCTGGGCAGCAAGAGACAGCCAGACCTTGTGTGTGGCTGAGTTCATTCGCTCATCCACAGCAGGACCCTGGGGCCACTGTGGGCTCTGGACAGTCCTTGCTCTGGAAAGGGATCCATTTGGTATATGTTGGGAGGGGGAAGTAGCAGGGAATTAGATCCCCTAATGATGCTGCACCCCCTGTGGGGAAGTCAGCTACTTGTGTGTGTGTGGGGGGTGTTGGGTAGGGTAGGGGATGGGAGGCCTACACTGTTTCACAGAGGAGGAACCTCTTTAGCACTATGGAAAGTGTGGGGGTGAATTGAAGGCTCCCTAATATGAGGCTGGGAAACCAGGAGGAGGCTGCTGGGTGGAGCCTGGAGAACAGAAGTGGGGCAGGGGCAGGGCAGGGCAGGGGCAGGGTAGGGACAGGGGCATTTTCAGGGCAGGGACAGTGTCAGGGCAGAGGCAGGGGCAGGGGTAAGGCCAGGGGCTGGAGCAGGGGCAGTGTCAGGGCAGGGGCAGGGCAGGGCAGAGCAGGGGTAGGGGAGTGTCAGAGCAGGGGCAGGAAAGGGCAGGGTCAAGGATAGGGGTAGTGGCAGGGCAGGGGCAAGGTCAGAGGTAGGGGCTGGGCAGGGGCAGGAGCAGTGTCAGGGCAGGAGCAGGGCAGGGGTGGTGTGGGGCAGAAGTGACCCTGGGGTAACCCCCATGTCTTGAGCACTCTCACTCCAGCTCATTCAAGGAAACTCTAGAGGTTTTGTTATTAACCTTGAGATGCCCCACAGCTGTCACCGGGGGACAGTGTGGCCACATGCTTAGCTATCTCTGGCTGCTATAACAAAAACACCACAGTTAGGGGTCTTAGTGGACAGACATTTATTTCTCACAGGTCTGAAAGGTGGAAGTTCCAGTTCAGGGTGGCAGCAGGAGAGGTTCCAGCCTCTTGCTGTGTCCTCGCTGGGGGAGGCCATGACTGCCTCTCTCACAGGGCCTCTCTCACAGGGCACCAGCCTCCTCTGAAGGCCCCACCCTCATGGCCTGATCACTGCCCAGAGGCCCACCCCCAGCTGATGCTCTGGGAGTGGGCTTTGCATAGGTGACTTTGGGGGGCCTCAGCCCTTCTGCCCTTAGGGCGGCTCCTCCTGTCTGCCTCCCTGTCCTCTAGGCCTCTGCTCTGGCTCCCTGAGGACTTGACATTGGATCTGAGGCCCACCTGCACAGCCCAGGAGACCCTTCACTCCATCTCGTCTGCAAAGACCCTCTTCTCGATGAGGCCCCATTTGCAGGTTTCAGGGGTCAGGACGTGGGTGTATCTTTTGGGGGCCACTGTTCAGCCCTCTGTGGGTTGACAGAGCACACGGAGGAGGGATGGGGACTCCCGGTAGGCCCCTGGTGTGCCGAGTCTGGTGTGATTTCAGTCCTCTGCCCCTTGACATCAGGTGACCATTGACCCCTCCCTTGGCCTGGAGGAGGGGATTCTCTCCAGTGCTGGTGCCTGGCACACCGCAGAAGCCCTGGTTCTGGTCCGTGGGGGTGGGGGTCTTGTGGTCTGGTGTGTGAGTCAGAGAAAGGACAGCTGAGCTTTGCCATTGGGGGTTCCTGCTGTGTAGACCTCAGCCTGGATGGGTCTGTCTGCTGTGGGAGATGGGGCTGGAGAGACCCTGGAGGGTGGGCAGGGGGCAGGTAGGGGGCCTGGCCTCCTGAGATCACATGTGCATCTGTGAGTGCATGACCTGTGTGTGTCCCAGAGTGTGCGAACGTATGAGTGTGTCTGCGTGAGTGCGTGTGTGAGAGTGTGCCTGTGTGCATCTGGGTGTGAGGAGCACTGGGTGGGGGCTGTGGCCTTGTACACGTCCTGCAAAGTCCCCTTATTTCTCTGATGTTCTGTCTAGACCAGGGGTGTCCAGCTTGTGCCCCAGGCTGGCTAGGAGTGTGACCCGACACAAACATTGTAAAATTGGCTCCGGCTCCTGCTGGTGCAGCTATTGCAGGACATGGAGCTCCACCCCACTCGCTGACGGATGATAGCTAAACTGAACAAAGGAGCCCTCAGGAGCCGAGGAAGATGTCATCGTGTGCAGCACAGGAAGCACCAGATGCTTCTGTCAGCTTTAGAGTTTTCCAGGAGGTTCTCAGGGAGGTGAGACAGGGAGATGCAGGGCACAGAGGAGCCACGCTGGGGACTGTAGCTATTCATCTTCAACTGTCTCTGATGCAGCTTATACAATATAATTGTTCTATTAACTGAATACCACTCTACAATTGCAAAAAAAAAAGTTGTAGCTGTTTTCTTGACATTCTGAATGCTTCTGAGTAAATTGTAAACTTACTTAACACATTCTGAGATTTTGTCACAATGTCTGGAAACATACACACGCTCTCACTGTGCACACGTATGGCTTTAGTTTCACGCAGTGTGCAGCCTGCAGCATGTTGTCTTCCCAGCGCAGGCAGTTGAATTGACACCATAAGATGTCACATGTGCTCAGGGTGACTTGATGAGGCGGCAATCATCAGTAACATTCCAACCCACCATTGCAGCGTTAGGTGCCCACTGCTATTCAGGAGTCATGCGAGCATTCTCAGGAGACTATTAAGGTGCTTCCACACCTCGGCGGTGCCTCTCACGTCATCTGCTGGCTTTACCATCGGCTTGCACCTCTCCCTGAATCAGCAGCCAGGAGGTGCAAGGACCTGATCTTGCTTTCTATTTTCCTGTCAATTAATTTTCATGATAAAAGTAGATATAGTCCCTTATCTATTATTTGTTAAATGCCAGCATGGCTTCTACAACATCTCAAAAGAAAATAGAACCCTGAGAAAGAAAAATTGTGGATAAAGGAGAATTGTTGAATGTAAAGTGGAAAGATGCCTACTTGTTTGTCGAGGCAGATAGTAAGGCACTCTGCTTAATTTGTGGGGAACTAGTGCAAGTTTTCAAGACTATAATTTGCATTGTATGTAAAAACATGCCGTCAAATTTGGTGCCTATGAAGGATTGCGTCAGAAGGACAAAATTGAAGAAACGAAAAAAAGTTTGTCTTTTTAACAAAAATTTTTTTAAAAAGTTACAACTCCATAAATCTTTCCATAGGCCGACATCCTCAAGAGTTTCTACCACACTTTCTTCTAGGATTTTTATCATTTCATGTCTTAGATTTAAATCTTTTATCCATCCTTAGTCAATTTTTGTAAGTGGTGAAAGTTGAGGGTCCAGTTTCCGTCTTTTACATGTGGTTATCCTGTTCTCCCAGCACCATTTGTTGAATAGGGAATCTTCTCCCCACGGTATGCTTGTTTGGTTTATCAAAGATCAGATGGTGATGAGAGGCTGGTTTTGTCTCTTGGTTTTCTATTCTGTTCCATATCTCTATGTCTCTATATTTGTGCCAATACCATGCTGTGCCAATACCACTGTGGACTTATATTACCTGAATTCTGGTAGGAGATGCTTCTGTTTTTATTACTAAAAATCGCCTTGGCTATATGGTTTTTCTCTGGTTCTATGAAACAAAGAACTATTTTTTCCAGTTCTTCAAAGTATGATGTCGGCATTTTAATGGGGATTCCACTCAGTGACAATTGAAACAACAACAAAAGTAAACAAATGGCACTTAATTAAACTGAAAAGGTTCTGCACAGCTAAGGACACAACAATTAAAGCAAATAGACAAACTTCAGAATGGGAAAAGATAGACCAAGTGTGGTGGCTCACGCTTATAATCCCAGCACTTGGGAGGCTGAGGCAGGTGGATTATCTGAGTTCACAGGTTCGGGATCAACCTGAGCAACCAGTCTCTAAAAATGGTTGGGCGTTGTGGCAGGCACCTGTAGTCCCAGCTACTTGGGAGGCTGAGGCAAGAGAATCATTTAAGCCCAAGAGTTTAAGGTTACTGTGAGCTGTGACAGCACAGCAACCTCAAACTCTACCGAGGGCAAAAAAGTGAAACTCTGTGTCAAAAAAAAAAAAAAAAAATGGGAAAAGATATTTGGATATCATGAATCTGACAAGACTTGATAACTAGGATCTATAGAGAACTCAAATTAATCAACAAAAAAGAGCAAACGATACCATCTATCACTGGGCAAGAGACATGAACAGAATCTTCTCAGAGATAGACAAGACAATGGCTAACAAACATATGAAAAAATGCTCATCATCCTTAATCAGCAGAGAAATGCAAGTCGAAACCACCCTGAGATGTCACCTAACCCCAGTGAGAATGGCCCACATCACAAAGTCTTAAAGCTGCAGAGGCTGGGCTGGATGTGGAGAGAAGGAACAATTTTACAGTGTTGGTGGGACTGTAAACTAATACAGCTTTTATGGAAAGAAGTATGGAGAATCCTCAAAGAACTCAAATTAAACCTTGCATTTGATCCTGCAATCCCATTTCTAGGCATTTACCCAGAAGAAAAAAGTCATTTTACCACTAGACTAGATGTGGACTAGATTGTTTATCACAGCTCTATTTACAATCTCCAAGATGTGGCAACAGTCTAAATGCCCACCAACCCAGGAATGGATTAACAAACTGTGGTAGATGTATACCATGGATACCTTGGTATCCTTATTCTCCTTATCAATAAGTTGAGGCCAGAATACTATTCACCCATTAAAAAGATGAAGACTGGCCATCTTTTGTATTAACCTGGATGGAGTTGGAATACATCCTTTCTAGTAAAGTATCACAAGAATGGAAAAGCAAATATCTAATGTATTGAATACTAATATGAAGCCAGTAGATAATCTAACTCATGCTCACATAGGAGAAAAACTCAATTCAATTCAGGTTGGGGGGAGGAGGAACGAGGGGAGGGGAGGAGGGGAGGGGGAGTTTGGTGTACTCCCACTTAATGGGCACAAGGTAGGGCTGTGCGGCACACCTTTTGGGTGCAGGACACAACTACCTAGCAAATTCAAATATTGTGAGTGGTTGTTTGTACCCTCATTTTAACCTGAAATAAAAGAAATTATAGATTTAAGAAACAGTTAGAACTCCAACAGATTTCATTGTAAAAGCTAGTTATGTGTAGCATATTTAATAGGAAAAACATGAAAACCATTTACTGACAGTAAGTTGTTAAGTAGTGTGTGGAAAGTATGGCAGATATAATTTGTCCTGACAAAAAAGGGGAATATTTCTAAAATTAGTTCCTCTCACTGGACTATGGCCAGGCAAATTGAAAAAGTTTGAAAATCTATCCAAAGAATTTTGGAGAGTAAAGCTGCTGATTTTAAACTTTATGCCTTGGCGAGGGATGACAGCACTGATGCTACAAATACGGCTCAACGTGCCATTTTTATTAGTGGTACTGATGACGAATATAACGTCACTGAGGAAATGGCTTCTTTAGTTTCTTTAAAAGGCCAACTAAATCAAGGGATTTATATGAAGCAGTAAAATATGTGTTAAAGCAATTTTCT
>CAUYPK010001825.1:0-12695 GCA_963574355.1 Loris lydekkerianus | reverse complement strand
ACCTCAGAGCAGAAAGAAGGAAGTATTTATCCATTGGCTTCATCTCCACTGGTCAAAGAGTGGCCCTGCTGGGCATTACTTCCCTTGTACTCCTAGTCACACATGCAATAGTGTAGATGTGGGTATCCCATGCCACAGACTCAGAGAGGCTTCAAGGCTATAAAGTGAGCATGCACCAGAGGTGAGGTGCCTTCTGAGTGGAGGTGGGTGAACCCATCTGGCATCTAAGGACCAAAGTGAGAGGTAAGGATGAAGGACTTTGAAGTGGCTCACAAGAAGTGTCTGCCACCATTTGCAAAACTACAAATCCTATGCAATACAATATGCGAACTTTAAAAATAGTTCCCCTTATACTCAGTTATTATTAAAAGAATTCAAACTACGAGAATTTGGTTTTTATCAAAAGTAGAGCATAAAAATAATGAATGACTTTTGGTGTGATGTATTACATTTAAATGCCCTTAAAACATTTCTCTCTTGTCTTTGTTTCTTAAAATAAATAGAAAATAGATTTTTGTACCCACTCTCATAAGAGATGAATGGTCGAGCTATCTTCTGATACCTGATTATAGTTTCTGCTCACTAAGAAGCAGACCTTAAAGAAGAGAAAGAGTTTAAGCCTGTGCTTTTCCTGAAAGACTCCTGTTTATATTATCATTTTTCAATTTTTAATTGATAAATTTAGAGTTAGGTAATTATAATCTTTATAAAATAAATTTTCCAACTCTTTTAATATTAATAGACTACTTTATAAACATGGAAAGAATTCAAGTTTAATGACATTTTAATAACTTATTTATATTCGATAGTAACTTAAATTAGTTGCATAGTCATGATTACAAGTCAATCAGAACCTATCCACTTATTAAAAATCTCAGTTCTATCTTAAAAATAACTTGCACATACATATTATATATGCATATATCATCTAAGTAAACATATTTCTTTCTATGTATACATGCAAATTTGCTTGTGAAATGTATTCATTATAAGCTAAATGCATTCAAAACCTTTAACAATAATATTAAATTAAGTATACATCTTCTTGAGTTTTACAATCTAGGCCTTTGAGAATATATAAAAGGCACAGCTAAGAGTCCGTTTCTCCAGAGACTACCACAAAGCTTTTAAACACATATTTTCCTCTTCAGTATATTTTTATCATTCAACATATTTTATTCCGTGGCCTTTGCATAGTCTTTCTCACTAGGCCCTACTGCACTGTAGGAAGGATGCTAGCTGCTCATTGGACCCTATTACTTCGTCTCATGAACAAGCATGCATCAGCAAGCCATTCCCTCAGTTCTCCAAAGGACATGATTTTTATTTTGAATTTATGAAAAGTTTAGGGATAATAGAAAGCTAATTTCACTCAGAAAATAATTTATGCCATTTTTATTTTCATTTAAAATGTACCTTGGAGATATTTTGAAGTTAACATACTGAAATCTACATCATTACTTTCTTTATATTGCATAGGTATGGGGCATAGTTATACCATAATCTTAAAATTGCAAATACAGGCGCACGTCATTCTTCTAAAAATAGCTGCCTTGCTACTCAGTTGTATGGCAACGTGATAACTGATTTATCACCTAAAGATTGATATTAGATTATTTTGTGCTGTTGCATACAGTACAGAAATAAATGCCCTTTCTGCAGAAACAATTCTGTGTGCAAGTTAATGTTCTAGAAGTGCTGTTGCCATGGCAAAATATGTTTTTGTGTTGAGGGGACATTATGCCAAATTTCCATCCAGAAAGATTGTACCAGTTTATCTTCCCCAAATTGCTGTTATCCATGGAGTTTTTTTGTTTGTTTGTTTGTTTGGTTTTTTTTTTTTTTTGCGACAGAGTCTCATTTGTAGCCCTCTGTAGAGTATCGTGGCTCACAACAATCTCAAACTCTTTGGCTTAAGTAATTCTTTTGCCTCAGCCTCCCAAGTAGATGAGACTATAGGCACCTGCCACAATGCCTGGCAATTTTTTTTTTTTTCAGAGATGAGGTCTCTCTCTGGCTCAGGCTGCTCTTGAACCTGTGAGCTCAGGCAATCCACCCGACTCAGACTCCCAGAGTGCTAAGATTATAGGCATGCACCACCATGCCCAGCCTGTGGAGTATTCTTAATGCATTTTGACAATTTTACAGTGTAGTTAAAACTTAAATAGTGAAATAATAAAATAATACAACAAAAAAGCAATAGGTTGAGTGACTGGTAGGAATACTGAGATCTAAACTGACACCTATGTCAGTTCAGGTTAAGATCTGGCTGCTAAATTTCCTGCCATGTTCATGATACTCCCAGTCCCCCTACAGGACTCCAAGTGGAAGTGCAGTCCACACAAGGGCCATTACCCTTCCTGTTCACCTTTACTCCTAGGGTGCTAGTCACAGGGGTCACATCCCAAAGCAGTGAATGCTTTACCATGTCTTGTTCATTGATAGGTCCTTATCACAGTACACTTGTGCTGCTATAACAAAATACCCAATACTGGGTAATTTATAAAGAACGGAAATTCATTCTCTCACAGAAAGAAATGTACTCCCTCTGGAGGCTGGGAAGTCCCACATCAAGTCACCAACATCTGGTGGGGGTCTTCTTACTACACTGTTGCATGGTAGAAGGAAGAAGGGCAAAAGGGAATGATTGCTGTGGCTTTTCATGGCAGGACGACAGAGGAGGAAAACACTCACTCTCACAGGACCTTTCTACAATGGCCTTAATCCATTTTTGAGCACAGATCCCATGTTTCTAACATGAGATCCCAGTTTCTAACACTGTGGAATAGGTTCCAACACATGAATGCTGGGAGACACATTGAGACCATAGTGGTTCTGGACTCTAACTTTAATTCCCTTAGTCACATGAAGTCACCAGATATACACCATAGCCTCTCAATCACATTTTTTAAGTTTTTCTAAGAGTTTTAACTCTTTTCCATGGGACATGGTTGAATTAACTAGTTCACATTACCATGTCCCAAACCTTTTCTTTTAAAAAAGTATTTCCTAGATACTCTGCGTCTCTGGTGTATAAAAAATAATTGGGATTTGCTTTGTATTCCAAATGAAATGTATTTTTCTGGTAATTAGTGAGCTAAGTTCACTGATGTGTGCTAATAAGCCATTTATCATGTTAATAAAAATATTAATTTTCACTTTTTCCTATATTTTATATGTATATAAAATTAGTTTACTATAAATTATGCTTTTTAAGTTTTGTTACTTTTGATGTTTAAGAGATTTGCACTTTTTATTACTTATGCAGGTACATTTTAAATTTCAGTTTCACTTATTATATTTATTATCCTGTTTATTAGTTTAGTAGCCAATGGTTGCTCAGTATTAGAAACAATAGAATGAACTTATATAGAGAGATAATATATCTCCTCTCTTTCCTCTTCTCTACCAACCAAGATTTATTAACCATCCTCATCTTTTCATTGTTAAAGACTCTCATAAATCTAGTCATTTATTACTTACCACATTTTAATTTTTTTTTATTGTTACACATAATACAGAGATAGTAAGGTATAATAAAGTGTTTTTATTGGAAGTTTTATATGAACACATTTGATCATTCTTTGAAAAGTATTATAAAAGCTACTGAAAGAAATGGTAGAAAATATAAGTAATCTTCTATCTATTGAAAGCATGGGATTTTGTTATTTACTAAGTAGTACATTCCATTACCCTCTAAGAAAGGGAGAAAACCGGCTCTCTGACTTTGTGAAAAGTCAGCTTTAATGTAATTGTCATAGCTTAAAAATTTTCTCTTTAGTTTTGATATTCTACAGTATCATGATATGTCTAGGTGTGGGCATATTTTTGACTATACTGCTTGGAATTCATATTTGTAGGATCTGTGGCTTGTTCTCTTTCGTCTGTAAAAGCCCTTAGCTCTTCAAATACTCCTTCTGCCTTATTATCTCTCTGTTCCCCTTTGTGGGATGAGTTTCTTATATGCTCCTTATGTCTGTCCTTGATATCTTTTATAAACTATATTTTATTTTTTTCTTTTATTAATTTCTTAAATTCAATTGCATGAATATATGTATGTGTACATATACACACACATATACATGAGTTCTAGACTTCCTTTTTGATTCTTTTCTAAACATGCTATGTTGTTAAAAAAAAAATCATTTTATTTTTCATGCTGGTATTTTAACTTGACATTCATCTTTGGAAATTTGTAAATACAAGGAGCCAACAAAGACCAATAGGGACATGATGCTATGTGAAATGAATGACACAGACACTAATTCATTGTCCTGAATGTCATAGCCAGTATCATAAAAAAAGAAAAAGAAATAAAAGTCATACATGTTAAAAGGGGAGAGGTAATTGTTTACAAGATTCTATACATAGAAAATTCTTTAAAAAGCCTTAAAAATTTGTTTTACATCACTCTATATCTTACAGAGATTTAAAAATATAATAAAAGTTCTTATTAGAAGTTGTATGACTTTGACAATACATTGACATTTCTTTGAAAAGTATTCCCATTAAAAACAACTAAAAGAAATGATAATAATCTATGAAACCTTATATCTATTGAAAACAATGAATTTGTAATACTATAACATTTTATAAATAACAATCTTAGGCCTATATGCTTTATAGGGAAACTCTAGCAATTATCTGAGGAAGAAGTAAAGGAATCTTAAATAAACTCCTTCAAAAAATGAAGGGGAAGGGAAGGTTTCACAAACTCATCTTATTAGGACTGCACAGCCTTGACACTAAAATCTAACAAAGATATTGCAAAAAAAGTTTTTAACACTAATATTTTCCAAGAACACAGACACAAAATAATTTACCAAACATAGCCAAATTTACTCAGCAGTATGTCAAAAGCATAATGCCTCAAAAGGAAAAATAAGAGACCAAAAAGTACCTAGAAAGGATAAGGATAATAAAAGCATACAATGAAAAGACAGATTTAAATGCAAACATGTTAGTAATTACACTAATATTAAATGTGAATAGGTTAATAATCCAAATTACTAAAATAACTATATGATGTTTGTAAATTTCTGAAACATAACATAGATAAGGTTTGATATTAAAATTCAAAATACATACCTGCTCCCAAGTTGCAAGAAAACTTGAACTAAAATCCAATGGAGAAATAGAGTCACGGGGTCAACTGACCACGAAATATACCCAGAACATTCTCCCCAGCAAGAATTATTTTTAACGGAAAAAATTTCACCAGAAAAGGAGATATACGTCAAATGGCGATGAGCATTTCTCACACACCTGTCCCGTTTAGCTTTCCTGTCTCATGGAAGGAAGGAAGAGGAGCCAGGAAACACGGCAGAGGTCACAGCCGAGTGAAGCAGGGTTATCAAAAGACTGAACTTTAATCACACATTAAAGAAGGCTTCCCCTCCCCTTGCCACCATAGTAGCAGGGTCTGAGTATAATATCTGGATTTCTGCTGAAACAGCTATAAGTCATAGAGTAATAGCAACAATGTGTTAGCCAATTGTAACATATAGATAAATGAAATTTTAAGGCATGGGAAGGAAAAACTGGGAGTTTTCTGTTATAAGGTCCCTGCAATAACTGTGAGGTGGTATAGTTTTATAATTTTTTAAATGAAGTATTATTAATAACAGCTATCAAACCACGAAAACAAATCAATGAATTTTAAATACATGTTTCTAAATGAAAAAACACATTTGGAAAGGATATGTTCTGTATGATTCTAGTTTCATAACATTCTGGACAAGAAAAAGTATAATGATAGTAAAAAGATCAGTGATTGGCAGGGGTCCCAGGAGAGGGTCATGTAGTTGAAGAATTGAAGACCATGAAGGAATGGTGAATACAAGACATCATGCATTGATCAAAACCCACAGAGTTTTATAGCACAAGGGGTAAATTTTAATTTATGGAAATTTATAAAATATCTTACTGGATCAGGGAATCCAAGGATGGAAACTTGAATATGACAAAAGAACATAACTATGAAACAACCTCACTGAACATGGTCATAAACTGTAAGTAGAAACACGCTTCTACTCAGTAATTACCTGGGTAATTTTGGAAATAAGTAGAGTCTTTACTACAAGCAAAATAAATGGTACATAGACACTGTACTATAGTTGATAAAGATCCTTGGCCATGAGAGTATTAATTATTAATTCTGATGTTGCTGTATAAGTAAATGGGTAGTGGATGGTGTGGTCCAGGTCTCCTACTGTTGCTATGAGAGTTTATAGATAAGTAAGAAGAAGAGGCTAGAATAATAATATAGTAATAGATTAGAGTTAGAGATATAATTAAAACTTTAATGCTTAGTTCAATATACTTAAATATGGCTACATAAAATTATTTAGATTATAATTATATAATTAATAAATAGGTTAGTACACACACATATATTCCTTGCTCTGTCTGCTGACAGGACCTAGAGGGAACAATACTGTGGTAGCAACAAGCACACCTAGTACCCAAATCTTGGTTTCTATTAGTGTCCAAAAAAAAAAAAAAGAAAAGAAAAGAAAAAAGAAAGAAACACAGAAAAAGAAAGAAACAGTGCTTGGAAAAATAGCTTCTTCTTAAACTAGAAAAGCCATAATACAAAACGAGGCTGGAGCATCTTATAGTACCAAAAAATAAATGGAATTTTTAAAAAAGATAACCACAATGACAGGATTATGTCAAAAAAATGTAAAAGTCAACTGAATGGACCTATAGTGGCCACCACTGGAACAATTTGAGTAACAAAATTAAGCAGCTTGGATTACAACCCAAGGTACAAAACATTCAACAAATATTTGCATCCAGAAGGATTAAATGATTGAATAAATAAATAAATGAGAAAGATAAGACAAAAACTTTCAAACAGTTCATGTAGGTATAATGTTTAAGGTGGGGAGTATAACTCCCCACTCCTGAAGAGTGGGCTGCTAATAGTAATATCCCTCCAAAGAGTACAGCATGGAAAAAACAGAAATGGAGTGGGGAGAGACAGGACAATTTTACTGTGGAGAAAGAGAAATCTGACAAATAGAAGTGATCAAGGTCAACATCAGCAATTGTAAGTCATGTTGATAGAACGTACCTTTGACACAAGGTGATGAAAATGACACTTTATCTGTGTGATCTGTGTGATCCTGTGTGAAGAACCAGTACAATCATGAGAAAAACATCTCTCGAATCTCAATTGAGGCACATTCTTCAAAAATACCTGATAAGTACTTCTCAAAACTGCCAAGGTTATTAAAAAAATAAGTGTAGACTGACAGGCTGTCATAGTCAAGAGAAGCCTAAAGAGAGATGAGAAGAAACCTGTTATCCTGTACAATATGTTGCAACAGAAAAAGGACATTGAGTAAAAACTAAGAAAATATAAACTATGGACCTTAGTTAACAATAGTGTCTATATCTGTTCATTAATTGTAACAAATTTACCACACTAACATAAGATGTTAATTATAGGGGAAATTGGCTATGCGGTTTATAACTCTCCCTCCTATCTTTGAAAATTTTTTGTAAATCTAAAACTGTCTTAAACTAAAAAGTTCATTTAAAAAAAACCTTGAATGCACAAAGCACCTACATGCAAAAACTCATACCCCACAAATACTAACCAAGAGTAGAAGTGTTTTGTGACTGCGTTAATATAAGCAAAACAGACCTCTAGAAAAAGCATTCATCGTGATAAAAAAGGACATATCATAATGCAATGATGCCATTAACCAGAAAGATATAGCAATTCTAAATTTATATTCATCTAATAACATGTCTTAACTTAAAGAGAAAGGAAAAATTATCAGAAATACAAAACCAAATAGGCAAATACACAGTCATACCGGGAAGGTAAAACACAATTCCCTGAATCATTCCTAGAAAAGACAAACCAAAACAGAGCATCACTAACAATACTTCAGCAACACAGCATTTTGGATAAGACAATTGATGTGATGCACTGCTTACGTACTATCTGTAAGTAGTTTACATAGTACTTAGTTCCAAAAACTAAGTGTAAGCATTTCACCCAAGTTATTATGACAACCAAATTGCACTCATACTTTTCCAAATGCTGAGGGAAGCAGGTCCCACTTCCTTCTGCTCCCTGTGCCCCCAAGGCTCCTCCGCCACACTGTCTGCACCCTGAGTCATCAGACACTCTTCCATGACATAATCACACATTGTCCTGACCCATTCAAATATCACAGATTGGGTACTTTATAAACAACCCAGAAATTTATTTTTCACAGTTCTGGAGGCTGGGAACTATAAAATAAAAACAGATTTAATGTCTGGTGAGGGTCTGTTTCCTTGTTTATAGATGGCACCTAGAACTGCAGTGGTAGAAGCTAGAGATAAAACTCTCAGCTCTTTGATTTCCCTTAGGTCAGGGACACAAAGAAAAGAGACAGAATAAGAGAAGCCATCCTATTTTTCTCTTGGCTGCAAGAACAGAGACAAGCTAACAGTGGCAGCAATCCCTATTAGCCACTTTCTGTTCAATGGCCATTCATTTAATGTTAACACTAAATGTCTCTTTGACCCCAGCCATTCTGTTAGATCCCCTTCTGATCTCAAGTACTTCTCAAAAGCTTCCTGCGTGTCAGCCAGGGGCCACGTAGTGTCACCAGGAAGTCCAGGCTATGGTATTTTCTTCCCAGTGATGGGAAGTATGTTTTCACTACCCATCCACAACATGTGGGCATCTGTGTGCTTGTGTGGGCATCTGTGTGTGTTGCAAAAAGTCATTAGACCATAAAAAGATAAATATGTTTACATCATCCACTAGTAGCCTCAAATTTCCATTTATTTAATGGCTGAACACTACTAAATTTTAGAACAGGGAATTTACTGCATCCTTGTTGAAATCAATGTCTGGATTGATGCATCAAAAATCTATAGACTGCCACTATGCTTAAAGCACTACCTATTAGTGCTTGATAATGGGATTTCAATAGTGTTTATACAAATGAGCCAATGTCAGAGCTTAGCATTAATGGCTTTTTTACCTACTGATTTCAGTCCAAATTTCTTAGCTTTTCTCCCAGAAACATCCCCCCGATCTGTGGCTCCCTCTCCAGCTTTATTTCCCACCTGCTTTCCATATTTCATGTACTCTCCACTCTATCCCAGATGGATTAATCTGTTCTCCATAAGCATCTCATAGTTCCCATCCTGTGAAGAGGTAAGAGCCAAGTTCTTTAGACAAAGACCTTCAAGCCTACCTGCCTGCATCCCAGCTCTGTTACTTACCAGCTGGGTGACCTTGGTAAAGAACCTCAACCTCTCTGTGCCCAGTTACATCATTCATTAGCTATAAAACTAGACAATAAAAGTATTTCATTTATAGAGTTGTCTTGAGGGTAAAATGAAATAATGCATGTAGAAAGTTTAGAATAGTGCCAAGAAGATAATAAATGCCATACAGATGTTTACTATTATTGTTGTTATTGTTGAGTGCACTTCTTCAGGATTTCAGACTTTTACCCTTCCTCCACCCATCCTCCTCCCTCCCCTCCCTTTCCCCTTTCTCCATATTCTTAGGTTATAATTGGGTTATAGCTTTCGTATGAAAGCTATAAGCTTCATAGTTGGGCTGAGTACACTGGATACTTTTTCTTCCATTCTTGAGATACTTAGCTGAGAAGAGTATGTTCCAGCTCCATCCATGTAAACATGAAAGAGGTAAAGTCTCCATTTTTCTTTATGGCTGCAAAATATTCCATGGTGTACATATACCACAATTTATTGATCCATTCGTAGGTCAATGGGCACTTGGGATTATTCCATGACTTAGCAATTATGAATTGGGCTGCAATAAACATTCTGGTACAAATATCTTTGTTATAATGCGATTTTTATTCTTCTGGATATATATCTAGTACAGAAATTGTAGGATGGAATGGCAGGTCTATTTTTAGATCTCTAAGAGTTCTTCAACATCTTTCCAAAAGGAAGAACATATTAGTTTGCATTCCCACCAGCAGTGTAGAAGTGCTCCCTTTTCTCCACATCTATGCCACCATCTCTGGTTTTGGGATTTTGTGATATGGGCTAAGCTTACTGGAGTTAGATGATATCTCAAAGTAGTTTTGATTTGCATTTCTCTGATGATTAAGGATGATGAGCATTTTTTCATATGTCTATAGGCTGTGTGCCTGTCTTCTTCAGAGATGTTTCTTTTCAAGTCCCTTGCCCAGCCTGAGATGGGATCACTTGCTCTTTTCTTGCTAGTATGTTTGAGTTCTCTGTGGATTCTGGTTATTAAACCTTTGTCAGAGACATAACCTGCAAATATCTTCTCCCATTCTGAGGGCCGTCTGCTTGCTTCACTTACTGTGTTCTTGGCTGTGAAGAAGCTTTTTAGTTTGATCAGGTTCCAGTAGTGTAGTTTTGATACTGCTTCAATTGCCCTCGGGGTCCTCCTCATAAAATATTCACCCAGGCCCATTTATTCAAGAGTTTTCCCTGCACTTTCTTCTAGTATTTTTATAGTTTCATGTCTTAAGTTTAAATCTTTAATCCAGTGAGAGTCTATCTTAGTTAATGGTGAAAGGTGTGGGTCCAGTTTCAGTGTTCTACAGGTTGCCAGCAAGTTCACCCAGCACCATTTGTTAAATAGGGAATCTTTACCCTACTGAAGGTTTTTAACTGGCTTGTCAAAGATCAAATAATGTTAAGTAGGTGGGTTCATCTCTTGGTTCTCTATTCTGTTCCATACATCTACGTCTCTGTTTTTGTGCCAGTACCATGCTGTTTTGATCACTATCAATTTATAGTCTACTCTGAGGCCCGGTAGCATGATTCCTCCTGCTTTGTTTTTATTTCTCAGAAATGTCTTGGCTATTCGAGGTTTTTTCTGATTCCATATAAAATGAAGTATTATTTTTTCAAGATCTTTAAAGTATGACAGTAGAGCTTTAATAGGGATTGCATTAAAATTTGGGTAGTATGAACATTTTAACAATGTTGATTCTTCCCAGCCATGAGCATGGTATGTTTTTTCATTTGTTAACATTTTCAGCTATTTCTTTTCTTAGAGTTTCATAGTTCTCTTTATAGAGATCTTTCACATCCTTTGTTAGATAAACACCCAAATATTTCATCTTCTTTCGCACTATTGTGAATAGAAGAGAGTCCTTAACTGTTTTTTCAGCTTGAATATTGTTGGTATATATAAAGGCTACTGATTTGTGAATGTTGATTTTGTATCCTGAGACACTGCTGTATTCCTTGATCACTTCTAAGAGTTTTGTAGTAGAATCCCTGGTGTTTTCCAGATATACAATCATATCATCTGTGAAGAGTGAAAGTTTGATAACTTCTAACCCTATATGGATACCCTTGATCACCTTTTCTTCCCTAATTGCAATGGCTACAACTTCAATTACAATGTTGAAGAGCAGTGGAGACAATGGGCAGCCTTGTCTGGTTCCTGATCTGAGTGGAAATGATTTCAATTTAACTCCATTCAGTACAATATTGGCTGTGGGTTTCCTGTAGATGGCCTCTATTAGTTTAAGAAATGTCCCTTCTATACCAATTTTCTTAAATGTTCTGATCATGAAGGGATGCTGGATATTATCAAAAACTTTTTCTGCATCAATTGAGAGAAATCATATGGTCTTTGTTTTTTAATTTGTTATGTGCTGAATTATATTTATAGATTTACGTACATTGAACCAGCCTTGAGACCCTGGGATAAATCCGACTTGGTCATGGTGTATAACTTTTTTGATGTGTTGTTGGATTCTGTTTGTTAGGATCTTATTGAGTATTTTAGCATCAATATTCATTAGTGATATTGGTCTATAATTTTCTTTTCTTGTTGGGTCTTTCCCTGGTTTGGGGATCAAGGTGATGTTTGCTTTGTAAAATGTGTTGGGTAATATTCCTTCTTTTTCTATATTTTAGAAGAGGTTTAGTAATATAGGTACTAGTTCTTCTTTAAAGGTTTGGTAGAATTCTGACATAAAGCCATCTGGTCCTGGGCTTTTCTTTTTAGGGAGATTTTTGTATAGTTGATGCTATTTCAGAACTTGATATAGGCCTGTTCAACATTTCCACTTCATTCTGGCTAAGTCTTGGTAGGTGGCGTACTTCCAGGTATTGGTTGATTTTTTTCAGATTTTCTTATTTCTGAGAGTAGAGTTTCTTATAGTATTCATTAAGGATTTTTTGAATTTCTGAGGGGTCTGTTGTTATTTCATTGTTACCATTTCTGATTGAAGAAATTAGAGATTTTACTCTTTTTTTCTTCCTGGTTAGGTTGGCCAAAGGTTTATCTATTTTATTGATCTTTTCAAAAAACCAACTTTTGGATTTATTGATATGTTGTATAATTCTTTTGTTTTAAATTTCATTTAATTCTGCTCTGATTTTGGTCATTTCTTTTCTTCTGCTGGGTTTGGGGTTGAAGTGTTCTTCTTTCTCCAGTTGCTGGAGATGTCCCATTAAGTTATTAACTTCCTCTCTTTCCGTTTCATGAGGAAGGCTTGCAGTGCTATAAATTTCCCTCTTAGGACTGCCTTTGCAGTATCCCAGAGGTTCTGGTAATTCATATCTTGATTGTTGTTTTGTTCCAAAAATTTGGTGATTTTCTTCTTAATCTCATCTATAACCCATCTATCCTTCAGCATAAGGTTGTTTAGCTTCCATGTTTTTGTATGGGTATGCAGGTTCCTGTTGTTATTGAGTTCAACTTTTAT
>CAUYPK010001824.1:0-47555 GCA_963574355.1 Loris lydekkerianus | reverse complement strand
TTTGTTTTTTATCTCCTCTGTCTCTGTCTATATTTCTCTCTCTTTCTTTATGTCGGTATGTCTGTATCGCTCTCCGGCCGCCCTGTGGTCCTTGGTTTTCTGTTGGTTAAACTTTCCAGTTTTTTGGTTTAATTTTTTAATAATAAAAAAAAAATAAAAGTTGAATTTGCGGCGGGGGGGGGGGGGGGGGGCACAGAAGAAATCAGGAGTATGAGAAAAAGGAGAAAAGATAGGAAAAGGAAAGTGTGAGGAAAGTCCCAGAAATCAAAAACAAAGGGAAAAACTTAAAGATTAGACAGAGAAACTGGGGGGAAAAAAAGGAAGGAAGGAAGTGTTAGGCAGGGAGCAAGAATAGGAAGAGAAAAAAAGGAAAGGTACATAGAGATTTAAGACAAAGACATAGAGAGCAATTAGGAAGAGGGGACAGCAAAGACAGAGCAGAACAGAATCACAAGTGGAGTGTGAGAGGAAAGGAAAGCCGCAGGCATCACCTCCAGGATCTTTACCTTGGCCGCTTGGTCAAACAGAGCTCAAGATTTAACTAGCGGTGCCCAGGGCCCATGCTGGCTGGTGGGCCACCGGCTGGCTCCTGGCTGGGGCGCCCGGCCCAGATGCCCCACCCCTGCGGGACTCCGCAGTGGGGGCCCTGACTGACTAACTGCCTGAGCAATCACATTCAGCTAAACTGCTGCATTGTGCACAGCAGTACCCTGCCTATCTGCCTGGCCGGGGCAGCGCGGCTCAGCCCAGGGGCTCATGTATGGGCTGGGTATGGTGGGGGTGGAGGTGGGTTTGCTCCGAGCTCCGTCGATGAGCGGGTGTAGTTCCCAGTTCTGGCTCTTTTCAAGGAGGAGGAGCAGAAAGAGGATGAGGAGGAGGAGCAGGAAGGGGGGAAAAGATGGTTGATTAAAATTAAAACATCCACAAAAGGAAAAAAAATTAAAATTTTTTTCTGTCAAACGACCCTCAGATCTTTGCTTTTCTCGTCTGGATTCACTCGTTGCTTTTGGGAGGAAGCCACAGCCACACAGGGTCCTGGCAATCAATCAGGAAGGACAATGACCCATACCAGCCAAGTGGGAAACAGTTTGCTGCTCCAAGAGGCCAGGTGGCTCTGGCCAGCGGCCTGGAGATGTCCCACTCTCTGAGGACAGCAGGGAAGGGAACTGGGGTGGGAGCTATGGCAGCCATTGAAGGAAGACCCCATCAGCCATTGCTGTTATACTTCCCATCCCCCGCCCCCAGGAAGTTCCAGATAAGGGAAATGGGAAGAGGACAGGGCTACAGCTCCACTGGCGGAGCCAGGGGACACATGCCAAGGAAAAGGTAGTGGGGTAGTGGGGGCACTCACCACTCCTCATCTTTATGAGCCAGGAAGAAATCCTGCATCTGCTGCCTGCGAAAATCCAGCTTGTAGTCATTATACCGCTTGACTGCCTCCGTCTCATCCACAGAGTCATCCAATGAAAGGAGAAACTCCTTGAAGGTCTTCATCACTGGTGGTGGCACACCCAGGTCGATCTCTGCGATGCTGCCCAGCCTAGGAGCCAAGTCAGGAAGTCTTCATTGTGGAGGAAGAAGGTGAGGAGATGGGGGGACCAAGGTAGCCAGCTGCCTCCTCCTTTTGCCCAACATGGACATCACCCCAAGCACCAACTGCTACCAAACCACATGCACTGCTGTGTGCCTAATCTACTGCCTGGGTCCAGTCATGGCCTTCAGCAACCCCAAGCCCTCCCCAAAGCCTACCAACTCCCTCTTCCCAAGAACCCTGAAACCCCAGGTCTTTACCTGGCCTGGATGGGCAGTACATGGTGCTGCATGATGTGGACATCTGGGTGGCCCCAGGGCTGAGGGGGGCCATAAGTTGGGCCCCCACCCCCCCCAGCATAGGGCATCTCATAGCCACTGTGGTATGGGTCAGAGCTGTGCTCATCCCTGAGGGTGGGGGACACAAAAGTCAGACAGAGAAGGGAATCATCTCTCCAGAGCACGAAGGTGAATCAGAGGGAGGAGAATACATAGCATGTGGTCTTTCACTCAAGGGTTTAAAAGGACAAAGAAAAATGGGTGTAAGGGAAATCTGAGAAAAGAAAAGGATCAAGGATTTAGCAGAGATGAGGGAAGAGAGCTGAGGCCCTGGTGGAATTGAGGCTAAGGAGAATAAAGAGGTAGAAACTATTGCCATCTCACCAGTCTCGCCTCATGCGCTTCTGTGGGGGGCTGAGTTCATGGCGGGGAGGTGAGAAGCGCTCTCTACGATTCCGGTCGTAATCTCGATATTCACCCCTACTGCGGCGCTCACGGCCCCGGTCCCATTCTCTGTGGGAGACCCACATTAGTAATCCTCTACTAGGAGATTGTCAAAACTGAGCCTATGAGTCCCCCCATTATGGGTCCAAACTTGTCTCCCTCCTCCCTGCTTCCCACACTCACTTATATCAACTTACCACTGTCCACCCACTTATCCACCATCACCCTCACACCAATTTGCTATTATCCAGTTAACCTCAAAGTCTATCAAAGGTGTCCTCTTTGCTATCCCCCAAAACTCAGCCCTAGTCTTTGCCCTTGTCATTTCTCCTAGAACTTCAGCATTGGTTATTTGCCTGCCTCTGGTCTTACCTTACCTCTTCTACCCTACTGCCAAGGGAAGCTCAAACACAAAATTAATCATGTCATGCTACTGCATAAATGCCAGTAAACAACAGCATTCAAAACTCTGGTTCCTAGCCCAGCATGGTGGCTCACACCTATAATCCTAGCACTTTAAGAGTCTGAGGCAGTGGACTACCTGAGCTCAGGAGTTGGAGATCAGAGCAAGAGCTACTAAAAATAGGCAAAAAAAAGTAGCCAGGAATTGTGGGCACCTGTGGTCCCAGCTACTAAGGAGTCTAAGGCAAGAGGATCACTTGAACCCAAGCATTTGAGGTTGCTGTGAACTATGATGCCATGGCACTCTACCCAAGGTGACAGAGTGAGATTCTGTCTCAAAAAAAGAAAACAAACAAACAAAACTTTAGTTCCTGGCTGTTGCTCCAGCTTACCCATCAGTCACCAGCCACTCCCATCCCCATCTTAACAACAACAATAAAACCCCTTTGCTTAAACCCAATGGTTTTTGAACTTTTTGGTCTCAGAATCGCCACATGCTCTTAAAAATTACTGAAGACACCAAAGAGTTTTTGCTTATATGTAGTATATCTATCAATACTTAACTATATTCAAAACTAAAACAGAAAATTTCAATACCTATTAATTTTTTTTTTTTTAAACGAAGTCTCACTCAGTGGCCTGGGTATATAATGCCATGGTGTTAGAGCTCACAGCAACCTCATTTGATCAGGTTCAAATAATCTCCCTGCCTCAGCCTCCACAGTAGTTGGAACTACAGGTACCTACCACAACACCTGGCTAATTTTTCTATTTTTAGCAGAGACAGGGTCTTGTTCTTGTTCTCAGGCTGGTCTCTAAATCCTGAGTTCAAGCAATCTACCCACGGTGGCCTCCCAGAGTGCTAGGATTACAGGCGTGAGCCACCATGCCTGGCCAATACATATTAATTTTAACACAATTACTGCTGTGCAAGTTGTATTTAACTCACAGTACTTTTGAGCCCAGGGCTTTGTGAAGCATATAGAATTGGTAGATATATGGAAGGTCCACAGCATGCCTGCATAAATGTGAAACCTCTGCTCATTGTTTTTGCTGTCAGCCAGCACCTCTTCCCATACCTACTTCCAATTTCTCCTTGAGTGGGGCTCTAGGGCTCTTTGAATATGACATTGTTGCATATACTTTAAGCGGTATGATTCAGAGGTCACCATCCAATGCCACCCAAGATCCCCTCCAGACACAACTAAATTACTTGTGGAATGACAAAAGATTCAAGTCTCAAGCTCACACCTGTAATCCTAGCACTCTGGGAGGCCAAGGAGGAAGATTGGAGGATTACTTGAGCTCAGGAGTTGGAGACCAGCCTGAATAAAACCAAGACCCCATCTCTACTAAAAATAGAAAAAATAAACCAGGCATTGTGGCAGGTGCCTATAATTCCAGCTACTCAGGAGGCTGAGGCAGGAGGATCACTTAAACCCAGGAGTTTGAGGTCGCTGTGAACTAGGCTGATGCCACGGCACTTTAGCCTGGGCAACAGAATAAAATTCGGTCTCCAAAAAGAAAGATTCAATTCTCAGAAACAAATAAGTATGCTGTGAATCACACATAACTCATGTGGCATGTAATAATATAAAAACTAACTCTAGCACCACATGAGTTGCATATAATTCATTCTCAGAAAACAATAAAAAATATCAAACTTTTCATTAAATTTATAAGATCAATTTGAAGGCCAGGCAAGATGGCTCATGTCTGTTTTCCTAGCACTCTGGGAGGTCGAGGCAGATGGATTACTTGAGCTCAGAAGTTGGAGACCAGCCTGAGCCTGAACCAGATTCCATCCCAAAAAATAGCTGGGTGTTGTAGCAGGCACCTGTAGTCCCAGCTACTCAAGAGGCTGAGCAAAGAGAATCACTTGAGCCCAAGAGTTTGAGATTGCTGTTAGCTTTAATGCCACAGCACTCTACCAAAGATGACAAAGTGAGACTCTGTCTCCAAAATAAGAAAAAAAAAAAGGATTGTTTTGTTTTCCAAGTTTTTTGAGACAGTCTCACTATGTCACCCTCCATAGAGTGCCTGAGCATCATAGCAACCTCAAACTCTTGGTCTTAAGCGATTCTCTTACCTCAGCCTCAGCTGGGACTACAGGCGCCCACAATACTCAGCTATTTTGTTGTTGTTGTTGTCACTGTTGTTTAGTAGGCCCGGTACCAACCCACCTGCCTGGGTGTATGTGGCTGGCATCCTAACCACTGAGCTATAAGCACCAAGCCTGTTTTCCAAGTTTTCATTCTGTTTTTGTAATAAAACACCATGGCCCCAAGAAAAAAGAATTATTTTCTAGTGTGGCAATCAATGTGTTAAAATTATACATTAATTACATGCTTTTAAGAAAAGTGACTATTTTCCAAAAAAAATTTTTGGTAAGAAAAGTAGCATTGTTGTTACTTTTTTTTTCTTTTTTTTTTGAGACAGTCTTATTTTGTCACCCTTGGTAGAGTGCCAGGGCATCATACCACACAGCAACCGCAAACTCCTGGACTCAAGTGATACTGTTAACTCAGTTTCTCTATTTTTAGTAGAGATGCAGTCTTGCTCTTGCTCAGGCTGGTCTCGAACTCCTGAGCTCAAGCAATCCACCAAACTTGGCTTCCCAGAATGCTATGATTACAGGCGTGAGCCACCATGCTTGGCCCTGTTTTTACATTGTTATACATCTCTTCAAGACCTAGCTTAATAGAAGATAGCTTCTACATTCAATCTGTTGAGATAGTTGTTTTGGTTGAAAAAATATGAAGAAAATCTGGCCTCACACTACTATATAGCTATAAAAAGGAATAAATAGCCTTTACCAATGACTATGGATATTCTCTTTTGATACCAAACTCAACCAGGTGGCTAGGCGTCTGTACCTCAATGGTTGGAGCACCAGCCACATACATCGGCTGGTGGGTCTAAACCCAGCCTGGGCCTGCTAAACAACAATGACAACTACAACAAAAAAATTGCCGGGTGTTATGGCAGGCACCTGTAGTCCCAACTACTTGGGAGGCTGAGGCAAGAGAATCACTTAAACCCTAGAGTTTGAGGTTGCTATAAGTTGTGATGCCATGGCACTGTACTGAGGGGAAACATAGTGAGACTCTGTCTAAAAACAAAACAAAAGAAAAAAAAAAAAAAAAACTCAACAAAGGGTGGCTCAAGCAGCTAAGGAGCCAGCCACATACACCTGAGCCTGGGGTGTTCGAATCCAGCCCAGGCCGCCACACAATGATGGCTGCAACCAAAAAATAGCCGGGCATTGTGGTGGGTGCCTGTAGTCCCAGCTACTTGGGAGGCTGAGGCAGGAGAATCGCTTGAGGCCAGGAGTTGGAGGTTGCTGTGAGCTGTGATGCCATTGCACTCTACCCAGGGCAGAGTTTGAAGCTCTGTCTCAAAAAAACAAACAAAAAAAAACCTCAACAAGGGGTAGTTCTAACCAAAGCTCAACAAGAGTTAGTTTCTAGGGCAGCTCCTGTGGCTCAAAGGATAAGGCACCAGCCCCATATGCTGGAGGTGGTGGGTTCAAACCCAGCCCAGGCCAAAAACTACAAAAAATAAATAAATAAATAAACAAAAGAGTGAGTTTCTAAAAGGCCAGTTGGGGGCCCAGTTCCATGGATCATGCCTGTTATCCTAGTACTTTCAGAAGCTGAGGCAGGAAGCTTGCCTGAAACCAGGGATTCAAAACCAACCTGAACAAAGTATTGAGACCCTGTCTCTACTAACAAGTAAAAAAACAAAAACAAAAACAACAACAAAAAAAACCCAGCTGGGCACAGTGCTGCCCACCTATAGTCACAGCTACAGCTACTCTGGAGAGTGGCACAGGAGGAGCACTTGAGCCCAGGAGTTTGAAGTTGCAGGGAGTTATGAAGTCACTATTGCACTATAGTCTGAGCAACAGAGCAAGACCTTGTCTCAAAAAAAAAAAAAAAGGGGGGGGGCCTAGTTGGAATGTTCAATCCAAAATTGGGGCAGTGCCTATGGCTCAGTGAGTAGGGCGCCGGACCCACATACCAAGGGTGGCAGGTTCTAACCTAGCCCTAGCCAAACTGCAACAAAAAAATAGCCAGGTGTTGTGGCGGGCACCTGTACTCCCAGCTACTTGGGAGACTGAGACAAGAGAATCGCCTAAGCCCAAGAGCTGGAAGTTGCTGTGAGAGGTGGCCACTGCCCAGGGGGAGAAACTGAAACTCTTGTCTCAAAAAAAAAAAAAAAAAAAAAGTACCAAAATTGTATCAGTGTTCAATTCATACTTTGCTGTGTTCAACTCTATTGTTCTATCTTGCTCTTTGAATGAATCTCAATATGTCATACAATATCAAAATATATTCATCAGCATCACTACCCATGTCATCACAAAAGTCTTTAGTACTGAGAAGCTCTCAAACTCACATTGATAGATAAAAGTTTTCCAAAATTTTTGTCTTTACTAGAAAGTTCTACTTCATTGGCAACAAATACTGACAGCTTTCCTTGAAGTAGCAAGTTCTCTTAATTCATTTTCAAGAAAACATCTGCCAAACACTCAAGTCTGAACAACCACTTTGACACTTATTCAAGTAAAAATGGCATCCTATGGAAAAAGCCAGTTTCAGCTCAAACTCAGTCACACAGAGGCTCTTATTTAAAGTACCACTGACTTCTATATGCAGTAGAAGTGCTTTATGCATACTTGTTTCATCACATGTCCTGAAAAGATGAGAGTCTAACTTAATAAAATTAAAATTCTGTATTACTTCATCAAGGACAATAAGTGAAACAGTTTTTTTTTGTTGTTTTTTTTCTTAACTCTTTGGTGTCACAGTCTGGATCTGTGCTAAGGCACCAGCAGTTTTATCCATCGTTGCTAGAGCACCACCAATGCAAATGTCAACATCATGAAAACGATGACACCTAAGCATAACCATAAAATATAAATTTAGCTTTGCAGATCTCTTAGGGTCTGTGGACATTCTGAGAACTAAACTGGGCAAACTGGGAAAATATACATTCTTTTCGGCACACAACACATCCACAACTCTAAGCTGTTCACGTCATCCATGTCTAGGAAATTCCCACTCATCTCTCCAAGTCTAGCCTAGTGTCACTTTCCTGTAGCTCTGACACACCATCTCCTCTACTCTGAGCACCTGTCCCTCAACAATTACCATCTTCATGATGATCTCTTAAAAACACTCATTTACAGATCACCCAAGGCCATTCTGATCCCATTGCCAAGCCCACACTGTAAGATTCTAAAGCCAGTAACTACATCTCATAATTAACCCAATTAGCACTGCCCAAAGAACTCTGAGGCATAATGATGACAAGAAATTCAATCATATGTCAAGTCAGATCGATTCTATATTGCTGCTTTTTTCCTGAAGCAATCTTTTGGAAGTACAATTTACTAACAAAATGCCTACTTTTAGTGCATGTATAAATAGTGCTTTTTGCATACTTAAAACTCTCTCTTAGCTCTATTGCTGTGATCCTCAGGGCATTTCAAAAATCAGGCCATAGGTAGTACTTGGGCCAACAGCAAATAGGTTGAATGACAGGAGGAAGTAGTCAAATAAGCGATTTCATACGGTTCACCCTAATAAAATTACAAGGGAAAAGCAATGAGGGTGAGACAGAACGGGAAAAAAAAGGAGCAAGATTAAGTTTAAAAATCAAAAGTCTCACCGGTCATTCCAATCGTCCCCTCGACGTCGTTCATCTCTCTCGCGGGAACGGTCATAGTCGCTGCGCTCTCTTCTAAACTTGTCCCTGCGCCTTCGATCATACTCGTCATCACTGTCACCCATGGCGCGGTCTGAAAGGGCCTGGGGTCCAGGAAGAGGTGGTCAGGAGGCTGAACAAGGACCAGCGAAGTAAAGGATCGTCCCTCAGGACAGCACGCCTGCCTCTCCCCCACCCGCACGGCCGCTGCATCCGCCATCCCCGGCCGAAGGATGGCTCCGATACTTCTACTCGCCGCAAAGGCCTCCAAGCCCACCCCAGTCGGCCCCCGGGCTCCTTTCCCTCAGGCCTGCACCAACAAGGCCCCCAGGCTCCTCCCCTGCCCCACCTGGGAGCGGTGGCAGCCGTTGGATTCGCTCTCGGGTGGACTTGTTTTGAGATGCCCTGGGTGTCGGGCGAGACTAGGTCCACGAGGACGCTAAGAGGGAGACGTGGGGCGCTCAGCAAAGGAGCCGAAGAGAGGCCAAAAAGGTAGGATAACCGGGAACTAGTGATCGCGCGCGCCCAAGTCGCGCTGCGCCTGCGTCGCCCACAGAACCGGGCCTTCGAAGAACAAATCTCTCCCCTAGCAGACGGAACTGGAACTTAAGTCTCGAGCGAACTGCTGGGAGAACAGGGAGTGATGGGAAAGGGCGGGGACACGGAAGTCTCGCGCGCTTTCAGGGACAAGACCTGCAGGCGGCGAATAACTACGGGAGCCGACGTGGACCTAGCGAACCCTCTGGGAGTGCTGGAAGCGCTTTCTTGGACCGGCAGCAATGGCTTCGCACCTTCGGATATACCCACCTTCGGATATACCCAGTCAGAACCAGTTCGCAACCAGCCGTTGTCCTCCACAGATCCTGTGCTTGGAGTACCTCCTGACTTTGTCGGGGATGATTTCGCCCCCTCGTCCAGGGTATGGGCTTGGGGAGCGCCGGCGTTCAGGAGGTGGAAGGTAGAAGCAACCATCTTAAAACATCTCCCACCATTTTCTGCTCCCACCAATGTGCCTGCAAAACCCATTGTTCCTGTTCTTCTTTGACAAAGGGCCCCCAGTTTTAAGCAAAACGAACAGATCTCAGTTTTAAACCCCAGCTATTACTTGGATGAGATAGGCTGGCTGTAGGTTAAGGTCCTGAGCAATTGACAGGATCTGGCTTTCCCCAGGTTAAATAAATGTACAACCCCTCACACACACACACACCTGGTTAACACTAAATCCTTTCTCAATGAAATATGAGACTTAAGACTAGAAAATGCTGCAGCCATGGTCACAACACTGAAAGGAGGGTATCTTCACACAAAACTACATTTAAAAGTGTAATTGTGGGAGGTGCCTGTGGCTCAAGTAGTAGGGCGCCAGCCCCATATAGCAGGGGTGGTGGATTCAAGCCTGGCCCTGGCCAAAACTGCAATAAATAAAAGTGTAGTAGAGTTGGGGGGGGAAATCTGCTGTACCAGAGCTAAGACTTCGGGCCCACGTTGTGATCTTGGCTCTGCTATTCAAGAACCATGCAATCTGGGAAAGTCACTTCTCAGTTCTGGCATTCTTATGTGTAAAAGTGCACGTAATAACAATTTTGCTTATGGTGGGCTACTGTGAGAATCATGACACAAACTTTTTAAAGTATTTGTAAACTCTTGAGGAATTATTTCGTGATTGGAGAAAGAAGACAACATTTGGTAACAAAGTTATAAAGGTAGATGTCAGGGAGAATGATGATGGGAACTGAGAATGCAGCAGATGCTTCCAGTAAGACTCAGCAGTCAGTGGTGACAGTTGCTGAGAGCTCTTGGATGCGCCAGGCACTGCAAGCCTTGCATAAGATGTGCCCATCCAGCGGGTAGCAGCCCTGACATTCCCCCTCAGAGGAAAGCAGCAGCCCACACTCCTGTTCGGAAAGAAATAACAGCATTCTATCAGCCCCAGACCCCTGAGTTCCTCTTCCCTTCTGCTATACCCAGCACCCCAGATACTGTGGGCCCCTTGCTCTTGCCCAGGTCCTCTGACCTCACATTTGTAACAGCCAATGTGAAAACTGCGATCCAGAGCAACAATTCTCACAGTCTCCTCCTGACCTGGCTCAGGCATGATGGCCCCACCGCATACTGAGCATCGTGGGGCAAACTTCCTGGGGTGGAAGGGAACCAAGAAGGCTGTCAAGGGACCAAAAATGGAGTCCAGAGAAGGTGGGAGGCAAGAGGGAATGGAAGAGGCTAGAGGTATCATCTTGGGTCTTGGGGAAGGGATGATGTCAAAGATAATCAGGGAGGATCAGGGTTGGAAATAGGATGGAACAGTCTGAGGCATGAATGAGAGATGAGGGAGGTAGAAAAGGTCACACATCCTGGCAGGGGCCACGCCTGACCTGTGAAAGTCCTCAATGCAATGGATCTGGCTGGTGGCATCCACTGTGAAGGGGATGCCGTCAAGACCGCGGTGACACACCACACAGGTGAAGCAGCCAGGGTGGTAGGCCTTCCCCATAGCCCGCAGGATCCGGTCCAGTATGGGTTGGGAGCATGTGGCACATTTCTCCAGGGTAGCCTGGAGGAAGGAGGGCACAAGGTCGGGAAGAGGGAGCCACATAGCCTCCTACACATAGTATTTAACCTCTGAGCTTCAGGGGTATTATGGAATTTAATGCATTGCTTTAAAATGCCTCATACTTGTAAGGAGCTATGACCTTCCCCTCTAGCAGTCAGTATTGAGCTACTTGCTGATCTCCCTCCACTTTTTTTTTTTTTTTTTTTGGAGACCAGAGTCTCACTGTGTCAGCCTCGGTAGAGTGCCATGGCGTCACAGCTCATAGCAACCTCAAACTCTTGGGCTCGAATGATTCTCTTGCCTCAGCCTCCCAAGTAGCTGGGACTATAGGTGCCTGCCATAACAGCAGCTATTTTTTTGTTATTGTAGTTGTCATTGTTGTTTAGCTGGCCTGGGCTGGGTTCAAACCCACCAGCCGGGGTATGTGTGGCCAGCACCCTAGCCACTGAGCTACAGAAACTGAGCCAGTTCTCTTCTTGAACATCAGTTTGGATAACCCAGCTTCAAGCCTTTTATCTCTTTTGGGCTTGGACATCTAATTTCCACTTTGGATGGAAGCCCCCTGGTACCTGCTGCTGACTCCAGCCCCTAGCCCCAACCACTCACCACGTAACAGCTCTCACAATATGCCCTCCTCTCCACGGCGTAGAAATGCTGGCCCCGGAGCTGGGCCCGGCACGTAGAACACACAAAGCAGCCAACATGGAATATACGGTCAAGGGCTACAACCCCAGCCCCATCCCCGACCACATCTTCTCCACAGCCACCACACCGGCCTGGGAGCAAGGAGGGACAGGGTCAACTACCTGCTGTCTACACTGACTCCCACCCTACCCACAGAGTCAGCTCACCAAAGTAATCCCCACTGGGCGGGTGGTTCATGTCATGCACCAGCTTTTTGGTCAACCTCTCCAGCTCCTCCTCAGGAGGCTGGCTCAGGGGGACCTGGAAGGTGGCAGTCAAGGAGTTGGTCACTTCTAGCTCCAGATGCTATGGGTCACCCTGAGGGTAACCAGGCAATTTAAACAAGAAAGTTCATCTGAGAACATCTCAACCCAAGCCCCAGTGGGCAGTGCTAGCTCTTTCCCCCTGTGTTTCCTGACCTGCTTCCCACCCCAGACCTCTGACTCTGCTCAAAAAACAGCCCCCTAAAACACCATCCCCATTCCACCCAATCAGTGTCCATTTGAATGTGAAGACCCAAAATCTCTGTCCCCCAGACTTACCGGGGGCCCATGTCCACCTCCTCTTCCTCCTCCTCTAGGGCCAGAGACACCAGACACCTCCTCTTTAGCCCCTGGCCTTGGCTCTCTTTGGCTCCTATAGCCAGTCCCCCAGGCTTCACCTCGGCTTGGGAGAGGAAAGGGGGGGCCTGGGAGGGGCCCAGAAGCCTGAGAGGCCCCCCGCCGGGGTGGACCACAGCCTCTCACTGGTTGTGCCACCTTCACTTGCACAGGGAAGGCTGGGCCAGCTGGGGTGCTGGCAGTAGCATAGGACGCTGGAGTGGGGCTCCCATAGGGGGATGCTGGGAGCGGCAGGGGTGGAACCCCGCCTCCATTTAGCTTCAAGGAGCCCAGGCGGTAAGCAGGAGGCTGAGGGGGTTCATAAGCCTGGGGAAAAATGCAGGCCAGAAGGCATAAGCATGGCCCATCCCAGGACTCATGTTCCTGAAAATCATCCCATGTGTGCCTCCCTGGGAAGCACAGGCTTTTGACAAGGTCCCATCCTCCAGTAATCTCTTGCAGCCCACGCTTCCTCCAAGCCGGGCTGAACACCACTGCCCGGAAGGAGGTTGGAGGTAAGGGTGGCCTGGAACCCAGAAGCCAGAGGGAATAGGCTGGCGAGTAGAGGCAGAACGGGCAGTTACCTGTCGGTCTGGTCTCCTAGGTGTGTGACCACGACCTCCATTGAGTTCAGCCAGCATGCTGGTCAGCAAGTCTATCTCAGCATCCAGACTCCCTGGGCGCAGACCCCCTCTTTCTGGGGGCAGCCCCTAGGTATGGAGCCAGAGCAGAAAGGATGCAAATCATTGTCGCCTCGCCTGCCCAGGTCCCCCTCATATTGGCCTCTAGGGGACCCCACACACCCCACCTGCAATCTTAGCTCTCACCTGTGACCGCTGGGGAACTCCATGGGACCCCACCCAGGCCGGCCCCCGATCCTCTGGCACCCCTGGGGCCTGGTAACACTGCTCAGATGGGAGGGGGCAAAAATTGACCCTCGGATGGGGCTGCAGTGCTGGGGTGAGAGAAGAAAGACCGAGATGGGAATGGGGCGGAGACGCGGGGTGAGTGTTGCCCTCCTGGCCCCCCCACCCTCCTCTCCTCAATCCTGTGTCCCTGATGGGGCAGGATGCACTAAGGCCACAAGAGGGCTCCGGCAGCTGGTACCCCTGGCCTGGGCGAGAAGCGGCTTCTGGGCTCCAGAGGGCTGCTTACCGGCTCCGGAGGCTGGTGGCGGCCCCGGGGCGCCTCGGGGAAGCGCTCTTCCCTGAGGGACTCTGGCAGGCTCTGGCTGCTTCGGGGGGAGCCAGGTGGGCCCCGACATGGCCCAGAACGGGGAAACTTCAGACAGCGGTCTGGGCCGAGTCTCTGGCCTGCACTACCTCTACAGTCCAGCACCTCGTTTGGGACTCCAGGAAAGAAAGTTTTTCTGGCTTTTTTTCCTTCCCTTCCTCCCCAATTTTGGGGACGATCACGCCCCCTGTGACGTCACTGCATTCCTGGGGGAGAGTCACGTGGCACCCTTGGCCCTAAACTGCCGTCCCTCCCCCAAGTCGGCCCCCTCCTGCGAGAGGAGAGGGCTCTCCAAGTGGACTAGGCCCAGGGGTAGGGGTGCAGGGCGCACTGCCGGCGGCTCTGGTCTCCCGGTCTCCCAGTCCCAAGGTCCGCAGCTGAGCTGCCCTGCACGTGGCAGCCTCACGGCATACTAAAGGCTACCTCGCTACCTGCCTCCCTCTCACCTACCCATCAGCAGAGCTCAGCCAGCCCATAGTGTTTTGGTCTTTTATTCATGGTAAGCACAGTTAGAAAAATAAAACAGAACAAAAACTTCGCCACCCCACTAGGGGCCGGTGAGTCAGGCGAGGATGGAGAGATTGAGGTAGCCTAGAGTCGCGGAGGAGACCCAGCCCCTCGCGCCAAGGCACAAGCCGGCTGGGAAGCTGCGGACTCCCTCCCCTGCACGGTGGGTTCAGCGCCTCACAGTGCACAGGGGTCCCTCTACCAAAGGAGCCCTGGATCCCCTTAAGATCTCCGCGGAGCTCTGTATCCCCACAGCAGGAAGCGGTGCTTCCCTCCTCCTCTTCCTTGTTTTCCTCCATTGATCCGGATAGGCCGCAAGCCTGGGCCCTCTACCCAGCCCCAGAGGAAGGGGCGTCAGAGGTCAGTGCAGGTGACAGGGGTGACCCCGTGAATGAGCAGTGTGGGGCCCAGGTCATGGCTCAGAGTCTCCAGAAGCGCCAGATAGTGGGGGTAGCGGGCAGGATCCGCAGGCGGCCGAGGCAGGTACAGAAAGGTGAGTGCCGTGACAGGGCCCACGTCATCTCTGTGGGCCTCAGGCCCACCGGGCCCTCCTCCTGTGCCACGCCCCTGCTGGGCCCGAACCAGGGCGTTGGCGCTGCATGCCAGGGCCTCTGCCTCAGTGTCTCCCAGCCCACTGTTCACAAAGTCTCCTTCCTCTTCCTCCAGTGCCCCAGGCCCAGCCCCCTCGCCCCATACCACCTCCTGCACCTCAGCCCGGATCCTCAGTTTGCTCAGCAGCACCCGGAGACGCCCCTCGGCTGCCCCGGGGGCCTCCTGAGGCCCCAAGCACAGGAAGATTCGGAGCCGGGCACTGTGCCAAGCAGGCACCATGCTCAAGATGGTTGCCATCTGCAGCAAGAAGAGGCCACAGACATCCACGTAGCCAGGCCCACCCCTGGGCCGAAGCAGGTTGAGGGGCCACACATCCACGTGATGCAGCTGAGAGGTACCCCCAGACCCTGGGCTCAGCCGCTCAGGTGGCAAGGCCCCACACGCACGGGCCAGAACCACGTTCTTGTTCATCTTGAGGGCATCTGCCACAGTAGCCACATAGTCCTGGGGACTGAGTGCCCTGGGGCTCCCAGGAGCCCGGGGTGGAGGGAACAGGGTGCTCAAGGCTGGGGACCCACCCTCCCTGGTGCTGTCCACAGGCTCAGAGAAAGCTGGGTCTGCCAGAAAATGGTCCTGTGGTGGTGTGTCATCGTAGAAACCCAGAACTAGTGTGTTGGGCTTCATGCCACCTAGGGGAAGAGGGGGTGGTAGAAAGAAAGAGAAGGGAAATTAGGCTCACAGAGTTTACAACATGCTAACAAACACCCACTCCATACACGCTGACAGCAATGTGTGTCAGCCATAAGGTATGACATTCTCACTGTGCTCAGGCTCTTAAGGCAACATTATGCACATTTGCATAATGACTTTGAGTTTTCCTAAACACTTTCACATGCATTTCTTTGATTATCTCCAGGACTAATCTCTTCTGCTTAAATAGGCAAAGTTCACCTTAGGATTCTTTTTATTGAGACAGAGTCTCATTATGTCACCCTCGGTAGAGTGCTGTAGTGTCACAGCTCACAGCAACCTCAAACTCTTCGGCTTAAGAGATTCTCTTGCCTCAGCCTCCCAAGTAACTGGGACTACAGGCACCTGCCACAACGCCCTGCTATTTTTTTGTTGCAGTTGTCATTGTTTAGTAAGCCCAGGCCAGGTTTAAACCTGCCAGCCCAGGCTTATGTGGCCAGTGCCCTAACCAAGCCCACCTTAGGATTCTTTTAATTAAGGAGCATTCCTGAACCATGGAGGAGAAGGTGCTATTTACTCTCAGCTTTAAGCACCACACCCTTTTCAAGGGTGCTGAAATCTGATTCCACAAAGCAAACCAAATGCCCAAATCAGTCAAGCTCATGGCCTCAATGCCCAGGGTAATAGCACCCTAGGCCCTGCTGGGGAAAGATGAGAAAATGGATGGGAGCTGTGCGGTGTATTTCTACTACTGCCAAGTCCTAACAAGGGCTGTCCATGGAATGGAGAAACAGCTAACATCTGCATGATTCTCAGGCACTACGTCCTACAGAAAGCACTTGTATTTGAACTTTAAAGCAACGCTATGAGGTAGGTACTGTTTAGTCTCCCCCTTTCACAGATAAGGAAACTTGAGACACCAACCAGTGAAGTCATTAGCCCAAAGGCTGGGGCCAATCCTGGGGCAATAGGTGGGTGCAGTCTATCTCCACACAGCACAAAGCCATTCTCTGGGACACTGAGCTGGGCATGTGCTAACTAACCACAGTATCCAAAGTCCCTCCCTACTGACAGTTCCTGGTTTTTAATTTTTGAGCAACCAATGTGGAGTCCAATAATCCCTGCCTTTAACCAAGCTGAGTTTACAGGGAGATTTGGCAATTTCCCCCAAAACCCCTTCTCATTAAACAGAGTGCTCAAAATCTACCTGGGAATAAGCTGTGTGTGTCCAGAGAATTCACCACTTAAAAGAAGGGCTTTCCCTTTTACTGGAATTATCTTCCACAGGATAAGTTTCATGAACATAGTGGTATCTTTGCATAAAGAGATGGGGTTAGGCCCAGGTGCTGTGGCTCACACCTGTAATCCTAGCACTCTGGGAGGCTGAGGTGGACAGATTGCTTGAGCGCAGGAGTTTGAGGCCAGGCTGAGCAAGAGCGAGACCCCATCTCTAAAAATTAGCCAGGCACTGTGGCAGGTGCCTACAGTCCCTGCTACTCAATAGGCTGAGGCAAGAGAATTGCTTAAGCCCAAGAATTTGAGGTTGCTGTGAGCTATGGCACCATGGCACTCTACTGAGGGCACAAAGTGAGACTCTGTCTCAAAAGAAAAAAAAAAAAAAAAAAAAGAGGTGGGGCTGAGGGAAGACCAGGCTCTCAGATGCTTTGGGGCTAATAATGCTTGATGATACCCCACAACATCTCTGTAGGTGTGATTCTGCAAATGAAACACCCCCTCCTAAGCACTCTCTAGGGTTCTGATTTACAGTGAACAGAGCACTGTTGAACTTTAACCAGCTCTAAGTGACGCACTGTCCCAGGATGAAAGAAGAGGGAAGCTGAGCATGCATTTGGAAGAGACTGTAAGCCTTGGCGCTAAGAGCTGGGATTCTCTGCACCATCCACAGCATCAGTCCCACACACCCCACATACTCCACACCATTGTTGCAGTTTCTGAGGGCCACGATCATCACACTCCCTACTCCTCAGACCCTTTCACAGCCAGGCTGAATTGCCATTTCTCCACAAAACCTTTACTGGCCACATCAGTGCCTAGTGGTTTATTTCTCTGAACTCTGGTGGTTAAAAGCCATCTAATTTGATGGGGCAACCCGCAACTCAAATAATGCTCCCATTGTCCCCAGAAATATGCTCTTCAGAGCCTATGCCCCAATTTTTGGCTCAGGAAAAAAATAAGAAAAGAAAATCCACAAGTGTCACTCCATTGCTAGTCCTTAACTTATCCTATTAGACCTATCGCACTCTGCGGCTGTTATCTTTCAGCAGTGTCTTATCTGTACTCGATTGTGAGGTCTTTTTGCAGTTTGCAATCTGTGGTTTACTCTAGTGAAGGGGAGTAGCTCACCCAGGCCTGAGATTCGCAGCAGATGCTGAGCACCCTGGCGCACAGAGGGTGAAAGGGTCAGGTCCACAAAGGCCTTCACCTGGGCCCGGTCTACCAGGCTTAGCCACGCCCCATACTGCGGCTGCACCGGGTCTGAGGGTAGGGAGTCTATGGAGAAAAAGGACCAAAAGGAAGCCAGCCAATGTTGACCAAACTCACTTACTCTCTCTTAAAGTCCAAACCCCGAATAGGCCAGGGCAGGGTTCAGGCTGGTTGGAGGGTCACTGGGGTCTGAGAGGAAAGGGGAGGGGATAGACTGGAGAGGGAGGTCAGGCAACACACCAAGGTCTCCCAGGGTGACATGGCCCAGCACATAGAGTCCCCCCTTCTTGAGCTGGTTGGCCAAACGCAGCAGAGGCAGGGCACCCCGGGGGTTCCCCACCAGGAGCAGCAGCTGGGGCCGCCAGAACTTCACATGATCCTTCCGGACATCCAGCCTGAGTAGGTACTTACGCACCTGGGGACAAGGAAGAGGTGGTGGGGAGGAGCCCCAACAGACAGCCCCATGCAGTACCTCTTAAACAGGAACACCAATTCTAGCCAGGGAGATGGGGTACCTTGGGCAGGGGATTCCCAGACTATTTCCCCAATCCCCACCACCCTCCAAGCTTCCCCAACCTGGTGGAAAAGCAAGGCCTGGCTGACGTAGCCCCAGCTGCTAGGGCCTCCACGAGCTGTAAGCAGGGCAGAAAGCAGGCCCATGAGGAGAAGGGAGCCGCCAGCAGCCCCAGGGCTGATGAGAAACATCATGAGCAGACAGGAGGCCACGCCCAGCAGGCAGGTGTGCCAGGAGAACAGGCTGAAGGTTGGGCTGGGTGGGTAGAGGGCAGAAGGAAGGGAACTCAGGGCCTGCCCCAAGCATCTGGCTGCCCACTCCCATCCCTGCCCAGCCCCTGGCTACAAGTCCTTCCCATTCTTCCCTACTTCTCTCTAGGGACACAGGCCTCTTAGTCTCTCACCGGAAGTTGGGGGCCGAGGCCCACTCCAAGCTCAGGCAAGACAAGTCCACTGCAGCATAGGCCACCAAGTAGAAGACAGTGACTACAGCAGCCAATGTGTTCAGCTTCCCAGCAAGGAGCACCAGCTGGGCAGGGACCAAGAGGAGGGCATTAGTCCAAAGTGCCTGTGCACCCCCACGAAGTGCCAACACATCTGCCTTTTCATATGTCTCCCAGCCCAAATCTAACATCTCCATCCTATCCTGCCAGCTGGCAAAGTGAGGGAGGGGAAGGGCCCCTAAAGATTAAGGCTCACCTGCACTAGGACCCAAGAATACAGTACAGCCCCCCAGGGGTTTCCCCCTCGGGACACAACCTTGGCTGGTGCCAAGATCACTCCTGTAAAAAGAGAACCATGGCAAAGCACAGACACATCAGCTTGGGCCAAGGGGAATGGAGACAGACTCAAGAGGGCACACTTAGAGGCCACAAGGAGGCAGAGGAAAACACACCAAAGAGATCATCCCGGGCCAGGGCATGGAGAATGCGAGAGGCACCGATGAGTGAGCTCATGGATGCTGAGAGTGATGTGGCATAGATGCCAATCAACACCAGTGGCGGCCACAGGCTGATGTCTCGGAAAAACCCATAATCTTCCTGTAACAGGGTCCTAGGAGGAAAGGAATGAGGGGTGGACACAAATAACCATCGATCGTAGCACCCTTGTTAGAAAAGTGCTCATGACATTGTGCTTAGGAACTGTGTACTCTCAACTGACCCAGCCCCAATCCCAGAGATCTGAGTAATATAGCAAACCCGCGAAAGGGATACACTTGGCATTCACTGGTTACCTTTGGGCTGCCTTGGAGATATTCACCCAGTGGTGGTTCCCAACAGTGTATCCATAAGAGGGCAAATATTTGTGGGAATGCAAATTGACTAGAAAGCCATTACCCACCCCACCCCCAAACTATTTCTGATAGCACCAGGTATCGATGGATAGCACTATCCATCTCCATCTCTCCCCCATTTTCCATTCACCCCATGAGTATCTGCTCCCCAGCCTGTGCTGCCCTTGGTGACCCAGGTGTACCACCTTGTTCAACACCCAACCCCCTCCTCCCAAGTACCTGTCACAGGTGAAGCCAGAAAGGAAGAAAAGCAGGATGTAAATAAAGAAGGTATAGGCCACAGCAACAATTGTGCCCAGGGGAATTGCCCGGCTGGGGTCCTTCAGCTCCCCTGGAGGGAAGAGAGCAGAGGGAGAGAGGTCAGCTGGCCTCCTACCTCCTAGGTCCCTCAGGGTAGCAACCCCACACCCCAAGGAGGCAGCAGACAGCAATGCTCACCTGACATGTTGGCCCCGGCCATGATGCCTGTGCAGCCATTAAAGAGGACGGCAAAGACGCTGGCAAAGGTCATCATGGCCCCTGTGGTATAGTCCTCAGCATAGCCAGCTGAGGGAGATTGTTCCCAGAGAGAAGACAATGTCAGCATTCCTCTTAGCGCTCTAGGCACCTTGGTGCTACCATCCTTTCCTCACATCCTATACCCTGTGCCTCCCTCCACCACTGTCACCAGACGCCAGCCAGCCCCACCCTGGCACTTCTCATTGCCTCCTTTGTTCCTTCCTCCAGGCACTCACCCATGCTCTTTCCTGAGATGTCTTCTTTCTCTGCTATCTCAAACCCCACCACCACCTAGCTCTTGCCCTTCTCAGCCAGTCGGGCCTCCCTCATCTAGAGTCCTGGGTGATCAATCCTTATCTGCTTGACTCATACAGTCCTTGTAAGGCAGGGATTGTCTTGGAGGCACTCTCATGCCCCCCTGGACAAACACATGCTGGGCAGATTTGAATTAAACTGCACTGCTCTGAGGTCCAGATTCCCACTTCCCTCAGATACCTATTCTCATCCAAGGATTCTAAGGGCCTGGGCCTCACTCATGTCCAGAGAACCCTGGCACCACTGTGCCCAGCTCACCGCCCAAGTTGTCCTTCAGAGTGCTGCTGTTGAAGCCAGTGAAGTGGCCAAACCGAGGAGGCAAGGAAGAGCTGTTGGGGCCAGGCTGAGGAGTCAGAGGGATGTCCCTGGGCCCCACAGCCACAAAACTGACCAGCACTGAGGCCAAGGAGCCCGAGACCAACAGGAATGTGAGGAAGGAGGCCCGGGCATAGAGGCCTGCCCCCAGCGTGCAGACCCCACCCACCAGGCCCAGCAGCAGGGAACCATACAGCAGGCTCCAGCCATAGCCCTGGGGCAGGACATGGAGCCCACTTGCCCTTGCAGCATCTGGAGAAACAAGGACAGAGTTAGAAAGCCTGACCCTAAGAACAAACCCAGCCTCAGCCATGACCTAAAGCAAGGTGAAATGCTCTCGGTCCACCTGCTATCAGAGAGGCCATCATCACCCTTCCCCCTCAGCTCTATCTGACATCATAGCTCTCCCTGGGGCTCTGTGTCAATTTTAGGAATCTTAGCCTGGTATCCCCAACTAGGGTAAGCTCCCTGTGAGCAGAGACAATCTCAAGGATGTCTGCATCTTCTGCAGGAGGCTGGCTACACAGCAGGAGAACAAGAAAGTCTAGGTTGTAGCTTGCTCTGTCCCCTCCTGGAGAGGACTTTCTCCTTCTTGATCTCACAATCCCAGACCCACAGAGCTGCCCAGACTAAATGGAGAGAGTACAGACCAGCCCCAAAGACATCGAGCACAGCCTCCACCAGCCCCAGCAGGGAGACAGCACAGCCACAGACGTTCGCCAGGTAGAACATGAGGCCAATGCTGCCACCAACCTCGGGCCCCAAGGTCCGGCTGATCATAACTAAAAACGGAAGCAGGGGTGAGTGTTAAGGGAATACAGATTGAAATGGGCACCAGGAAGGGGCCCCAGGACAAACCACTCCACAGCTGGCTTCCAGGCCTATCTCCCTGACCACACCAGGACTGCTCCCGAAGGCCATGTGTCCTGTCCCAGCAGCTGCAGCTATCCCCTAGCCATGTGACTTAAGTCACTTGTACCCTCTCATCTCCAGTTTCCTTATCTGTAAAATGATCACTATCTAATCAACAAGATTGTTAGGAGACTAGGAAGTGGAACTAACATGTAGAGCACTGTTGGTCCCCTTCAACATACCAGCCTGCCTGCTGGACATTCAGTAAAACTTGCCCTACCCCTGAGTAGATAGAGGGTACAGGCTCTATCCACACCCTCCCAGACAGAACAGCCCAGACCAAGTCCACTGATGTTGGAGGATACAGTAGGCTCCACCCCCCTGCACAGCTCCATTAGTGGCAATGGCACAGACAGAGAGGACAGTGAGCGCCAAGATGAAGTAGGCAACCAGGAGCATGGCCAAGGCCTGCAGCAGCCCAGCGTGGCCCACCACGAACCCTAGGGCACGAGTGGCAAATCAGTCACATGGAGACTCACAGCGCCCCCTCCAATTCCCCACCCTGCTGGTGAGCAGAGTTCCAGAGCAGAGCTGCACACAGGCCCACAAGAAACCCCCTCCCCAAGTCCTTCCTCCAGGGTCCCCCCTCAATCTCATCCCAGTCCCACCCCTCCCCCACCATTTCTCACCTGAGTACGTCCCCCAGACCATCCACTCACCAATCCTGAGGAAGACAACTATACTGAACATGGATAGGACAGTGGGCACCACCACACCCAGGAAAGTAGAGAGTTTCCGGGCAGATGCCCCTCCAGGACCCCCGGCCCCATTGGCAGGGAAGGCAGCCCCCTCCTCCCCAAGGAGCCGGTAGGCCAGTAGAGGTGAGCTCTCACTGGCCATGGCTGAGAGCTGGCAGAGGAAGCCACAGATGTGTCAGGTGGCCTGTAAAAGAGATTATTATGCATAGAAAGCAGCTCCATGGCACCCCCCAAACACACCTCTAACTAAACACCCAGGATCCTCCTCAAAAGGGAAAGGCATAAGAATGCATGTGAGTATCCCCCACTACACAAACACAAACATACTGCTTACCAGAAACTCAAAAGTGCCTGTGGGGCTGCAGATTGTCTCAGCTACTGCCCCACAAAGGTGTCCTAAGACTCTCCACATGGGTGTCAGGGCCCCTCCCTGCTCTTGGGGACCACCCTTTCCCGTGTGTCCCTGAGACTACGGATAGCATGGCTCTGAAAAGTGGCAATGATCCTCTGGCAGCACAGGCTTCTCCAGCCTCTCTTAACTAGCAGTACAGAGGAAACAAATCTCCCCAAAAGGAAGTAAGTTGCCTGCAGAAAATCTTCCTCACTGAGCTGCCCCTCCCAAGTCCTCACAGGAGGTCACATTAACAGCCGTCAACAAAAAAACTTCCAAATCTTCCAAAGCCCCATCCTCGGTTGAGCCTCTCCCTCAAGCCATCAAGTCCCCTCCTCCCCTCCTTAGCCTCCCAGATTCTTCTCATCTACACCAGGCACCCCCTAAACTCTACCACCTCAAACACCCCAGGACTACCAAACAGAAACACAGACATACGACAACACTGTCTCGCATCCGACAACACTGGGTTTCCCAGGTCCTCCTCCCCCGACCCGGTTCCTGTCCACTGCTCCCCCAGCACTGAGGAGTGACAAAATCTCCTGTTCTCCGGCCAGGTGCACCTTACAGCCCGGATACCGCTAGGCGCTCACTCACCCACCCGGAGGACGGAGCCGGGGGCGATCCCAGCGAGCGGGAGGGTCCGCCAGGGGCGGAGGGCTTGCCGGGGCCGGAAAAGACAGCTGCAGCTACCGGGATGCCAGGCCCAGAGCCTGCCACCCCAGTCAGCGTCCGCCATTGGTCCCGGCCCCGGGCCCGCCCCGTGGGCGAGTCCCACGAGGCCCCGCCCCTCGGTAACCACCCCGACCCCGAGCCCCACGCCTCGGATCCCACGTGCGCCCTAGATGCCGCCCAGGTCACCCCGCGAACGTGCATCTCGGGCAGTGTGTGAGCCACGGGTCCTCTATCACCCTGATGCCAACTAGCGCGGCCACGCGAACTGGAGCCCACTGCAGAAAGTGCAAGGACAGTGGGGGGCAGCCTGGAGATGGGCGGGGCCGCGACACCTGGCCAGGTGCGTTTCTGAGTCCTCCGCACCACGGCGGTCGCCGCCTTCCGGGTCCTGCAGCCTCGCAACGCCCGGGAACGTCCGCCAGGTCCCGGCCTCACCCCTCACCCTCGCGGAGACCCTCTCCTCGCGCCAGATCCAGCCTGCGGGCTGCGCTCCTGGTTTCCGCCATCTGGGGGAGCCATTGGCCGCAGATCCGGTCCAGAGCCCCCGAGGCTCAGGCCGCGGTAGATCTGCAAAGTGCTATCGTTTTGTACTTTCGGACTCAGTAGTCTCATCTCCCGCAGAAATCATGGAACCTGTGAACCCAACTTGAAAGCTGGGACTCCCTCCTAACCCTCACAGGTCCCATCAACAGCAGAACCTCCTGTCAATGTTCCTTAATCAGTTAAATGGGGATAAGCTGGGACTTCCCTCTTAAGGTTGCTGTGAGAGTTCTGTGAGCTAATGGGCACTTAAGGACAATGCCTAAATGTTCACTTATTCTTTGTCTACAGTCCTACATTAAATATGCGTAACTGCTCGGTGAGGAAGGTACTGCTATTATCTCAATTTTTCAGATTAGGAAATTGAAGCTTCAGTAACACTTTCCTAATTTTTATGCATTCCTTTATGGTCACACTGTCATTAGAGTCTCAGGAAATGACCACAGCTTTTCCCGTCACCGTCCTTGCCTGTAGCTTATCTGTAATGTTTCCCTAGGAGAGGAAGAGACTCAAACCAGCCCAAATGTAGCTTTGCCAGGGAGAGATCTCATAAGCAGTTAATCTTTGGCATTTTCAGTGGTTATTTCTGCTGCCCACGCCCTGTCATAAGTGTTGATGTCCACATTGATGAGACTTTCATTCTGGCCTGTCGGTAGCTTAACTACACTTCTCTACAAATTTCACCCTCCATGGTACTCTGTTATCCCAGTGGTTGTGTCCTGGACTTTGTCTTTACCTATAACTGCAGCTCTCCTCTTCAGTTCAACTCTTCTAGTACTCGTTAAAGAAAAAAACTCAACCAGGGGAGGTACCTGTAATCCTACCACTCTGGGAGACCATGGTAGGTAGATTCCTTGAGCTCAGGAGTTGGAGACCAGCCTCAGCAAGAACAAGACCTCATCTCTACTAAAAATAGAAAAACTAGCCAAGCCTTGTGGCAGGCACCTATAGTTCCAGCTACTCAGAAGGCTGAGGCAAAGAGAATTACTTGAGCTGAAGAGTTTGAGGCTACTGTGAGCTACAGTGATGCCACCACACTCTACTGAGGGGCAACAGTGTGAAACTGTCTCAAAAAAATAAAAAACCTGGCTCGGCGCCTGTAGTACAGTGGTTATGGTGCCAACCACATACACCAAGGCTGACAGATTCAAATCCGGCACGGCCAGTTAAACACAATGACAACTGCAACAAAAAAATAGCCAGGCATGTTGTGGGCACCTGTAGTCCCAGCTACTTGGGAGGCTGAGGCAAGAGAATCTCTTAAGCACAAGAGTTTGAGGCTGCTGTGAGGTGTGACACCACAGCACTCTACTGAGGGCAACATAGTAAAACTCTTGTCTCAAAAAAAAAAAAGAAAAGAAAAGAAAAACTTTAATTGGATGCTTGTTAAAACAATAAGGAAGACTTTATTCTGTATTATTTGGCCTATTATTATTATTATTGTTATTGGAGACAGAGTCTCTTTGTTGCCTACAGTGCCATGGCATCAACCTAGCTCACAGCAACCTCAAACTCTCTGGGTTATTCAGAACTATGTGGATTGACATTAAGACTGTTCCAGTAGGGCAGAGTATGGTGGCTCATGCCTGTAATCCCAGCATTCTTGGAGACTCAGGCAGGAGGATCACTTGAGCTCAGGAGTTGGAGACCAGACTGATCAAAAGTGAGACCCCCCTCTCTATTTTTGTTTTGTTTTGTTTTTGAGACAGAGTCTCAGGCTGCCACCTTGAGTAGAGAGCTGTGGCTTCCCAGCTCACAGCAACGTCAAACTCTTGAGCTTAAGCGATTCTCTTGCTTCAGCCTTGAAAATAGCTGGAACTATAGGCACCTGCCACAATGCCCAGATATTTTTTGGTTGTATTTGTCATTGTTTGGCAGGCCCAGGCTGGATTTGAACCTGCCAGCTCCAGTGTAGGTGGTTGGCGCCCTAGCCAGTGAGCTACAGGCGCCAAGCCACCCCCCCCCACCTCATTTAAACATAGAAAAATTAGGCTCAGCACCTATAGCTCAGCTTAAGCCCAAGAGTTTGAGGTTGTGAACTGTGATGCCATGGCACTCTACCAAGGGTGACAGAGTGAGGCTGTGTCTCAAAAAATAAAAATAAAAAAATTAGCCAGATGTCAGCTACTCGGGAGGTTGAAGCAGGAGGATCTTTTGAACCCAGGAGTTTGAGGTTGCTGTGAGCTAGGCTGACACCACGGCACTATAACCTGGGCAACAGGTTTTTTGTCTCAAAAAAAAAAAAAATATTTCAGATGAGTTGTCTACATCACTTGTTTCTTTTCTTTTCTTTTCTTTGTTTTTTTTTTTTGAGACAGAGTCTCACTCTGTCACCCTCAGTAGAATGCCATGATGTCATAGCTCACAGAAAACTCAAAACTCTTGGACTCAGGTAATCCCCTTGCCTCAGCCTCCTGAGTAGCTGGGACTATGGGTGCCCTCCAGAATGCCTGGCTATTTTTAGAGATGGAGTCTCCCTCTAGCCCAGGCCAGTCTTGAACTCTTGAGTGCAGGCAATCCACCTGCCTCAGCCTCCCAGTGTTAGGATTACAGGCACAAGCCACCCGGCCCAGCTGTTACACCAGCTGTTTCTAATCCACTCTTCTCATTTCCTCTTCTTTTTAAAATTTCCTGGCCTCCAGAGTTTACAACCCTCATGTCTTAAGCCAGCTATGTTTAGGCTTTTGCCCTTCAGCAAAAGGAGAAACTGCTCACTTAGTCACCAATTTGCACTTAGTTCACACAATGGCCTCTCTTCTAGTCCTCATTTTAGTAATGAGGACTCTAGTAAATTACCAGCATCATTAGTGATAGAGTTGCTCACTACCTTCTCAAAACACTTTCCTCAGTTGGCTTCTAGGACCCCACACTCTTATGGATTTCTTCCTGCTTATTCTCCTCAGCTGGTTCCTCCCCATCTCTCATCCTAACCTTGGAGCACCCCTAAATGTTGTTGGAGTAACAGCCAAGAGGCTATTATGGAATGGAAGCTCCATTGAGAATGGGAATCTCAGGCTGGGCGCACAGTGGTTATGGCACCAGCCACATGCACTGAAGCTGGTGGGTTCCAGCCCTGCCCAGGCCAGCTAAGCAACAATGACAACTGCATCAAAAAAATAGCCAGGCATTGTGGCGGGCACCTGTAGTCCCAGCTACTTGGGAGGCTGAGGCAAGACAATCGCTTAAGCCCAAGAGTTTGAGGTTGCTGTGAGCTGTGATATTACAGCACTCTACAGAGGGTGACATAGTGAGATTCTGTCTCAGAAGAAAAAAAAAAGAGAGGGAGAGAATGGGAAGCTCAATGCTCCCATAGAGCTAGGTGATCTCATCTAGTTAATGGTGCCCCCAAGGGTGTATCTCTAGTCCAGACCTCTACTCTTAACTGCAGACTGTTATGTCCAACAAAAAACATCAAATGAGCAATTCAAACTTGATATGTCCAAAACTAAACACCTAATCTCAACTCCACAACCTATTTTTCTTGTCTTCCCATCCCTGCTCAAGCCAGAAATCTGGGGCTATGCTTGACTACTCTATCCTATCCTAAGTCCAAACCACCAACAATTCTTTTTGCCTCTACTTTTAAGATATAACTAGTATCTAACCATAGCTTACCACCCTGGTCCAAGCCATCGTCATCTTTCCCTGTGGTTATCACAACAGCCCCTAACTGATTTTTTAGCTTCTGTACTTGCTCCTACAGTCAATTTTCAACATATCAGTTAGAATGATGCTGATAATGCAATTATCAGTTCTTAACACTTCTTTTCAAAACCTCTCCAATGGCTTGCCATTTCCTGAAAGTAAATAAAAACCAAAGGCCTTATATATTCACCAACAGTCCTGGTTTATGTCTGTTGCCTTGGCAGAAGTATATTAATACTACTTAGAATCTCCTTTCGCTCAGAAGTGTACCAAAGTGGTCTATACATTCATTTATTGATTTGATTTTCAGAGTCTCAAGCTGTCGCCCTGGGTAGAGTGCCATGGCGTCATAGCTCATAGCAACCTCCAACTCAGGCTCAAGCTATCCTCTTGCCTCATTTTTTCTATTTTTAGTACAGACGGGGGAGGAGGTGTGTCTCACTTTTGCTCAGGCTGGTCTCGAACTGGTGAGCTCAGGCAATCCACCCGCCTCAGCCTCCCAGAGTGCTAGGATTACAGGAGTGAGTCACCGTGCTCAGCCTGGTCTACATAAATACAGACCTTTATAGGTACTCACCCTACCTATAAAGTCCCAGTTGAGCTGGACTTCCCACCCCACTTCTTCTCCTTAGGTTCCTCAGACAACCCCAAAATGGTTCTGTGGCTTACAGAGCATGAGACTCCTTTAGGTCTTCTGGACCCAAATACTGTAATATCTTCTTCGTGAAATCTTTCTCGTTAATCCCATTTAATATTGAACCACATCCTCCAGCCCACCCCTCCTTCCTATTTTTTATCTCCAAAGCGGTTAATACCATCCAAGTAACAGTCATTTACTTCTTCATCCTGTTTATTGACTGCCCACTCTGAATAGAAAGTCAAGCTCCAGGAAACAGGAGCTTCAGTCTTCTTCGCTGCTGTTGCTCCAGGCGCTCAGACAGTCTGGACCCTCCATAATCATTCATTGACTGGTTGTCTGTGTCTGCAAGGGATTCGCTAGACCTCTCCAGGCCTCGGGCTTGCAGCTCACGTGACTGCTGGAAAGGGAAGATGGCGGCACCCAGGGTGGCTTCAGAGAGAGGGCAGCCAACGAGAGGACGCCGCCCCGGCGGAGCGTCCACACCGCCCCCTTTTCTGCGTTTGCGTCCGGGGAAGGCGCGAATTCTGGGGCTACGTGCTTGTCGTCTTCACCACCATTTTTTTAAAGAAAAGAATCATAAATTTAAGTCTCAGACACAGCTTCGTCTGACCTACCTCCCCGCCTCTTGGGATCCTCAGGATCGGAAGCGTGTAAGACTGAGGATGTAAGATTTAGTATCTAGGTTTTCCTCCCCGTGTCAACGCCCTGTCAACCTATTAGGTGATCTCGGGGTGTCCGCCCAGCCTCCAGATCTAGGGACCCCGGATCCTTGAATACATACACATACTGGATCCGCCCCTTGAGGACAAGGAATTCCAATCCGCCCACTTCACGGGTGCTTCACTTGGAGTTAGGTCTTAAATGCTAAGGCCCTGGAAATCTCCCCGGCCCCACCGCATCCCCAACTCCCGCCCGCTTTGAGTCCCCCAGGATTAAGTCTGGTGAATTTGGGACCTCCTCCCCCAGGTCCCGGAGGCTGATGAACCCTTGGCCACCGCCCCTAAAATTTCATGCAGACCTATCAAACAAAAGGATCAGAAAAAGAGGCAAAGCTGAGCAGGGCGCCCTTCCTGCAGGTACAGCTGATGGAGTAAAATATCCCAGGAGGGAGCAAAGGGTAGGGATGAAATGTCCAGGGTTCCTAGAGAACAGCAGTGGGAAGTCATACTCCTGGATCCTGGAGAGGGAGGGCATACAGGGAATTGGATGTGGAAGGCCCAGGCGGGACACTCGAACTTGCCTCATGGGCTCTACCAGATCCCTATTGCACTGATGGGGTGATGTCAACTTTAGGGAGTGAAGGGGGTGGGAGAAGTGGGGGGTCCCGGGGTTCAGGTGAGCTCTCTGGCCCCCAGGCTGGAAAAGTGGGAGCGGGGAGAGCCCTGCGTCTTCTCCTCTTGGAGCCCAGCCTACCTTCCCCTGACACGACTTGCTACCCTCTGTGGTGGCCCCACCCAGCCTGGCTTCCTGGCCCTCCCCACTCACAGATCTTACGCTGCCAAGCACCACTAAGCAACCCAAGGGTTTTTTTGTCCCTTCAGGACCCTGGTAGCCTAGCTCCCAGCCACAAATAGTCCTTCTTATATTCCCTCCTAGAGCCCGCCTCCTGCCTACCCCTGTCCCCATTCAGGTCAAGGACACAATAGTAAGGGAAGGGCCATAGTCCAGTCCAGTGGGGGGGGGGAGATACTGGTCTGGGGGGGCTGGCCTCATATCCTGTCAGGCTGCCAGGGGAAGAGAGGAAACAAAAGACTTCCCCCGCTGGGACAATGAGCCTCCCACTACACCCCCCTCCCCCCAATCTTTAAATTCCCCTCACCCATCCCTCCTTAGCTCTGGCTGAAGCCCCTAAGCTCAGGATCTTCCCCACCTCCAACTTCTCTGGTGTCCCTGCCACTGCTGGGAGCTACACCCACTCCTAGCAGATCACTGGTACTCCCTAACCATTCTCAGCTGTTTCTCTCAGCCCTTTGCTATTCCACTGGTGCTCCCGGGCCTTTCCTCTATCCCCAGGACCAAGGTTGGGGGCTGGGTGGGAAAGTCTCTGTGGAATGTTAAAGGTAAATTACACCCCTTGCAGGGCCAGTGGAAAGGGAAAGGCTCCAAGGCAGAGGTAAGGCAACAACTCTGCCTGGCCTGGGCCCCGTGAGGGAAAGAGGGAGGAGCTGGGGGGAATCTTACAAGTCCTTGGAGGTGGGGCTGGGAGCCCCTTCTGTCTGGTGAATGAGGTGGGGGAACAAACGGGAGTCAGGCCCACCTGGGAAGTCCATTCACTGAAAGCTTTTGATAGGTCACTATCAGAAGGTTATTCTGAACCCATCTCTGCATCTGGAGAATAGGTGTCATGATTATAGGAACCCCACCTCTCCAACCATGTTCTTATGATGATGATTTAAATAAGATAATGTATGTTTTGCCTTCTCAGTCTGGTCTTCTCAATCTGTAGCATCTCTGCCACACACTCCCACTCCCTACAGGGGACCATCCTATTCCAATAGCACCCAAACCTGTATCTCCAGCCAAAAAGCTGACTTAGAGGTCTAGACTCTGCAGTTCAGATCTTGTTGCCCTCTGGACCTGCTGTCTGGATGATGCACAGATTTCAAACTCAACATGTCCATCATCTTCCTCCCTAGCAATCTCATTTCACTAGCCCTCCATGCTCAATTCTGAAATTTGAATTATCCTTGATTTCAGTTTTCCTCTCTGCTGCAGCCATGTTCCATGTGCTGCCTACTCTAGCTCCTTAACATCTCTTGAATCTACCCCAGACTGCATGTGTGCTTATGCACATGCACACACACACACACACCTATTTAACCTCAACCTACATTGTCACTTTGATACCTCTCTGGTTTTGTTTCCTTCAGCCTTATTTCATTCAATCAATTCTCCTAAATTGTACAAGTGGGATCTTTCCTTACAAATCCATCAATGTCATTTTTTGGCCTAAAACCCTTCAGAGATACCTCAGGCATTAAGAGCCAACACTACTGGAAAATCCTGGAATGACCTGAGGCTGGCTGGCCCTTACTTCTCTGGCTCATCCCCAGTCACTGTCTTTGAGCTCTCTGCCCTAGTGTAATGGACTCAGGCAGCTCTTTGAATGAGGCAATCTTGCCATGTCCACATTTGGGGGTTTGTTTTTTGTTTTTATTTTTGATCTTTTTTATTTTTCACATAATGACATTTTGGTCAATTGAAACTATAAAACCTGTCAAGTAAACTGCCAATGTGACATCACTGCTTTTTCCTTCTCTTATAAGTATGTTTTCTGTGAACTCATGCTCACTGGTGCACAGAAGATGCTATCTTACTGCTGTCTTTCTTTGCAAAGGTCTTCTCTATAATAGCTCTACATTTCCAAAGTAACAGCTGTGCATCTTCTCCCTCAGTCAACAAAGAGTCATCCTGTATGTTCCAAAAGAAAGAATGGACTGTAGAGCATGCCCACCCTGAAGGCTGGGCACATGAATCAATCCTGAGGTAGTGCAGTTCATTAAGTGAATCTTTCCTCTGTTTATTCCTCCTGGGTAAATAACAAACAATTTATCCATCTCATCATGATATAGGCTACCAATCAAACAGTCCAAAATATTAATACCTGCTCTCATGTTAACTGTTTCTCTGACATTCTGAATGTTCAAACATGTAATTGGTTCATCAGTATCCAGATGATTAAGATCCTACCAACAAATCCTTCATTGTGTATCATGCAGAAATCTGTTTATAATCTTTCTCAGACCAACCAATACAGCTTACTGATGAAACTGAGTTACAGGTTGTAATCAATGGATCCTTTTCATTATCAACACTAATATCAAATACATTTACCAGGCCATCAGTTGAAACTGAGACCACCATGTTGGGATTGCTGGGAGAAAACATACCTGAAGCGTGGGGCACAGTGGCTCACACCTATAATTCTAGCCCTCTGGGAGGCCCCAGCTGGTGGATTGCCTGAGCTCACAGGTTCCAGACCAGCCTGAGCCAGAGCGAGACCTTGTCTCTAAAAATAGCCAGGTGTTGTGACAGGCGCCTGTAGTCCCAGCTACTTGGGAGGCAGAGAGAAGAGAATTGCTTGAGCCCAAAAGTTTGAGGTTACTGTGAGCTGTGATACCATGGCACTCTACCATGGGCAACAAAGTGAGACTCTGTCTCCAAAAATAAAAAATAAAGATAATATACTTTATTTATGTAGTGATATCATCATTACATGTCTCTGAGTATGTACCAAGTGGGTCTTTAGTAGTAGACAAATCCTGAGAATTCGTTCTTGCATCCCAAAATACCAACAATGCATCATCAACTTTTTCTGTACCAGCACAAATGACATGATCATTACAGTTGATATCAAAACTGATAAAAAAACATTGGAAGGGTAACCCCTGAATAGCTGCATAGGTTTTTCACTGGCTAATCGAACATCTCTACATTTACAGTGCCATCAATACATGCTGAATACACACTGTAACAAGAATTTACAAATCTGACTCCATTTAGATATCTATGATAGATATCTATTAGATAGATAATAGATATTTTTTTTTTGAGACACAGTCTCACTATGTCACCCTCACTAGAGTACCATGGTGTCACAGCTCACAGCAACCTCAAACTCTTGGGCTCAAGTGATTCTGCTGCCTCAGCCTCTCGAGTAGCTGGGACTATAGGAGCCTGCCACAATGCCTGGCTATTTTTTGGTTGCAGTTGTCATTGTTTTTTAGCAGGCATAGGCCAGGCTCGAACCCACCAGCCTGGGTGTATGTGGCTGGCACCCTACCCACTGAGCTACAGGCACCACCGCACTAAATTCTTATAGTACATTTAACCTTTCTTTATCATATATTCTGGCTGAACAGTGTTTTTCAACCATTTTTATCTCATGGCACACTTGAACCTATAGTTAAACTTCTACAGCATACTTAAATTATGTTGATTTTTAAAAAAGTAAAAAAAAAAAGAATATACTTACTGTGCTTTGAACTTCTTTCAAAAAATAATGTAATTAACAATCTTTAAAAATTATCAAAACACACCTAACATCCTTTCATGGCACACCAGTGTGCCTTGGCACACTAGTTAAAAATCACTGCATTAGAACGTAAACCAGCCACCAAGCTTTCTTTTTCTGTTTATATAGTCTTTGATGTTTCTATGCCAAGAAGATAAGTGGCCTCTTCAGTTCTTGGGGAACACTTACATATGGGCACATCAAAGTCCATGTGTCCACAAGAATGTCCACGTTTTTGTATCTGTTGCTGTGCTGCTTCTGCCTTTAAACTCCTTTCCCATCTATCTTCTCTAGGACTCATTCAGATAGCACCACCTTCTGCGGAAAACTTACCTGGAACCCTTAGGCTGGAATAGCTGTGCTTCCTCCCTGATCCCCTAGGACCTCTGTAGACCACTACTGATGCTCAGCCCTTAACCACCTGGGTGGTGGTGAGGGCTCATGTGTATTTCTACCTCTGGGCTGTCTAGTTCTGGAAGGCAGGGGATGGTTTTATGCTCACCATCCTGCCCCATCATAAATGTTCAATAAATAAGTGCTTCAAGGGGGAGGATGGCCTGAGGCCAAGAGTTTGAAGCCAGCCTGCACAATAAAGCAAGACCCTCTCTCTATTAAAAAAAAGTTTTTAAATTAGCCAGACATGGTAATATGCCCCTGTAGTCCTAGCTACTTGGGAGGCTAAGGCAGGAGGATAACTCGAGCCCAGGAATTTAAGATTATAGTGAGCTATGACAGGTTCATTGCATTCCAGCCTGAGCAACAGAGCAAGACCCTATCTATAAATAAATAAATAACTGCTGAATACGTGAAAGAATGACTAACTAATAAAGGAATAAATAGCCACAAATATTCACTGAGCACTTACTACAGGCAAGACCTGGACTGGACTTACAATGGTGGGCACAACATGTTTACTTGCTTTCCTAAAACATAAAGCCACACACAAGTAAATACACAATCACTAATAAATTTATAAAGCCTTATACACACTTTGTATAAGACAAGTTCTAGAAGGGTTGCAGTGGTCAAATGAATTCAGATTTTGTGGGTCCTGAGGCTTATAAAATTTGGGGGACCATCCTTAAGAAAGTGAAAATAAAATTATGATTATAAACTTAAGTATAGGGGCAGCGCCTGTAGCTCAGTGAGTAGGGTGCCGGCCCCATATACCAAGGGTGGCAGGTTCAAACCCAGCCCCGGCCAAACTGCAACAACAACAACAAAATATCCAGGCGTTGTGGTGGGCACCTGTGGTCCCAGCTACTCGGGAGGCTGAGGCAAGAGAATCGCCTAAACCCAAGAGCTGGAGGTTGCCGTGAGCTGCGACACCACAGCACTCTACCGAGGGCAACAAAGTGAGACTCTGTCTCTAAAGATAAATAAATAAATAAATAAATAAATAAATAAATAAATAAATAAAATTAGGTATAAAAGCCATGCAGTTAAATGGAGAAATCACAAACAGTGGCAAATGTTTAAAAGGTGACAAATACAAATATTAGGCCAGGCAAAGTGGCTCATGCCTGTAATCCTAACACCCTGGGAGGCCAAGGCAGGTGGATTGCTTGACCTTAGGAGTAGGAGACCAGCCTCAGCAAAAGTGAGACCCCTATCTCTACTAAAAATAGAAAAAACTAGCTGGGCATGGTGGCATATGCCTCTAGGCATAGCCTGAACCCAGGACTTTGAGGTTACTGTGAGCTACAATGATGCCATAGTACTCTCTTCAGGGCAATAGCATGAGACTCCATCTCAAAAAATAAAAATAAATAAATAAATAAATAGTAAATTTTATGAAATACAAACAAATAAAAGTATTTGTCTTACATAAGCCTGATACATTTCTGTTATACTTTCATTTCCTATCTTTTTCTTAAATGTGTATTCTTTGACCACCTTTTCATATGATAATGATTTTTTTGGTAATATTATTTTTCTCTTCTCCCAATTTTTAGTATAACCAATCAAATTTGTTTCTTTCATTATCAAGGGTTTATAAAAAATTCTTTGAGCTTTACAATTCATTACTGGGAATGTCAAATCCACTATCAAACTTCTTTCATGATAGAGCTGTAAGGTTTCAGACCATTTCAAGTGTTCTCATGCTGTGACTCACCTTAAAAACTGTTTAAATTGATGGCATTCATTAACCAGGCTGGTGAAAGAAGCCAGGCAGGTGAGAGGTGCTGAAGCTTAACCTTTGTGAACTTTGAGGTAAACCTGAACTTTGGACCTGACACAGTTAGGCGGCCCAAAAGGGGGGAAGTGGGATATGGGAAGAGAGGTGACAAAGGCAACAATTTATGGAAAAAAGGGATGATTTGTTTTTTGTTATTTATGACACAGTGGAAAAGTCCTAACTCTTAAGACAAAAAGAAACTCTGCCACCTGTTCAGGGATGCTCCCCACAAGACCTGGTTATGCAGTGTGCGACAGCAGTGTATTGCTCTGGGCAGGGAATGAGGATGACAGCCTAACATGGTAGGGGGCAGTGAAGTGCTCTAATAATAAGAAAAGGAAGGCCTTGAGATTTGCTTGGATCTGCAGAATAAGCATAGATTCAGGTAGGGACACTGCTTACTTGTGTCATGCAATTCAGTGGATACTGAATTAGCTTGCCTGAAAAGAGGTTCTGGGTAGTTTAGTGGTAGAGAAAATATCTCACAGATGTAGGATAGATCAAGGGTGATTCCTAAGAAGTGGAGTGAAAAATCTCAGATGTCATCTCCATTAAAAAGGGGAAATGGAAATGACAAGATTTTCACCAGATTATATATAATACATGAGATGTTGTATAAAATTATTTTCACCAGATTCTATTTTTATTATTTATTTATTTATTTATTTATTTATTTATTTATTTATTTATTTTGTGAGATAGTCTCACTTTGTCACCATTGGTAGAGTGCCTGGCTAATTTTAATTTTTTTGTTTTTTTTCTTGAGGCAGAGTCTCAAGCTGTCATCCTTGGTACTGTGCTGTGGCATCATAGTTCACAGCAACCTCAAACTAAACTCTTGGACTCAGCGATTCTCTTGCCTCAGCCTCCCAAGTATAGGCGCCCACCACAATGCCCAGCTATTTTTGGAGATGAGATCTTGCTCTTGCTCAGGATGATCTTGAACGCCTGAGCTCAGGCAATCCACCTGCCTTGGCCTCCCAGAATGCTAGGATTATAGGTGTGAGCCACTGCACCTGGCCACCAGCCCTAATTTTTACCAGATTCTCTTTGAGGACAGTAGCCATAGCTTACACATCTTAAACACTAGCACAGTGATCACTTGGCACACAGGAGATGCTCAATAAAGATTTCATTATTCATTCTTTGGTTCTTTGAGTAGTATACACTAGATGCTAGAAATTGGGTTATAGGCTGGGGAGGCTGATGACCTAACATGGGATAAGATGGGTGTTTCCTGACCTAGGGCCCTCTCTTCTCTCTAGCTGAGTGGTCCTGGTTTCCAGGGGTCAATACAAGGGGCTCCAATCTAAGGGGAGATGTTTCACCTTCCACTCCTCTGTCTCATCACCCCGTCACTCCACTCTGCTTCAATTCCCTGTGCATTGCTGTCTCTCCCTCATTCAGGCATGTGACTCCTGTCTGCCCAAACCCCATGATGAACTGCATCTCCCACTAAATGGGAAAACTTAAGTTATCAAAGATCTGGGGACCGGGGTGTCAAAAGCAGAGCCCAGGAGGAGACAGAAGACATAACTTCTAGAGGACAGAGGGCTCAGGTGTAGAGGGACAGCAACAAAAGGGGAGGGTTAGGTGTGTGTGTGTGTGTGTGTGTGTGTGTGTATAACCCAGAGGGAGAAGCTGCTTAAGAGAAGGAAGGCTCGCCTGGTTGGGGAAGGGAGGAGGGGATTCCCAGCTCCAGCCTGGTCTGCCTGGCTCCAGTAAAGCCGGCTGTTTCCTGCCCTCAGTGACCCCTGCACCCCGGAGCAGGACCCAGGCAGGGCAACGAGGAAGGGCAGGGGTGTGGGGAGCACCTCTTGTGGAGGAAGATAAGTATATTGGGACAAGAGGTCATCCCAGGCCTGGCTGTCCTCTCTAGTGTGTTAGCTTGCTCTGTAGTTCCCCAAGCAACTTGGATTCCTCTTTCCCAGTCTTTTGGCCACTCAGCTCCTCCAGACTCTGTCGCCCTTAATAACTCTGTAAGTCCTTTCCTTCCAACTCTTGCAGGGCTGGCTCCAGCAGCACACACAACCCCTTTCATCCACCCCGTGATCCACTCTATAGGTGCCCAGAAGTAGAAGGGGGGCTGGTGGGAGGAGCAGGGCTTTCCTGGACCCTCCCTACTAAGTGATGGATGGTGGGGGGAGTTGGCAATGAGAGGAAGGGCCCCTCCCAGCCATCCCAAGGGCCCCAGGAGCCAGACAGGAAACAGCCTCAGGAAAGACAGCAGCAGCAATCCCAGCCCCAACCTCCCGGGTCACGGCTGCGGGCAGTGGGGGAGCCCCCCCAAAACGCGAGAGTGAAAGTGAGGAGGGTGATTTGTAAATCCATCCGACCCGACTCCTCACGCTTTCGGACACACCTACCTTTTATTTACCCTCGCCTCTTGGATTTTTCTATACTCCTCCCCAGCGAAACCCAGTGCGCGCCTTCCCTGCACATTTTTCTGCGCCAGACTGCGTGCACATTAAGTCCCTGATGATTGTGTGAACGATTGTTCCACGGTTACCTAAACTGGTACTGCTGCCTTGGGGTCCTCTGCGCGATTTTCCATCCTCAAAAGCTTCTACCTCTTTCTCCTTCCCTTTCTCCCCAAAGGCAGTCCCCAGCGCCTACTGAGGGGCCGCATCCACAAGTGGAATCTCAGGTCCGCAGCGAGGTCAGGGCGGGCTCTGTATGTGTGTGTGCGTCGCACATTACGCGCACGCGGGTTTCCTCGGTGTGTTTCTCAGCTTTCTACTACCTGCTGGGTTCCGGCCTGTCCCGAGGGTCCCGGGGTCCCGGGGTTCCAGCCCCAACACGCTCGGGCCCGGGCAGGGCGCACAGCCACTGTACTGGTCTGGGCGGTCGCCGGGATCCTCGCCCGCTGCCCCTCCCCCTTCGCCAAACTTTCTCTCAACTTCCCGACCTGCTCTGCTGGGCGCCCCTCTCCTCTTCTTCATGAATTATTCAGCAACGCGCGCTCCAATCAGAGTGCCCGGGTCCCCGCGCCGAGCCCGAGCTGGGGGGAGCTGTCCCGCCCCCCGCGCGCCCCTCCCTCCCGGGCCAGGCACCGCCCGGCCCAGTCCCAGGGCGGCCCAGCCCCAACTCTGCCCGTCGGGCCCGGTGCCGCAGTCTCCCTCCCTCCCGCTCTGCCCCCGCTCAGGCTCCCACCCTCCCCACCCGCGCGGAACGCATTCGGCCCCACAGCGCGAGCAGCCTCACTCCAGGGACCGGGAGACCGCGAGCTGCCGGCTCACCCCCCCCCCCAGCCCTCTAGCCAGGGCGACACCCCGAAGCCCCGGAGGGACCCCGACTCCAGCCACGTCTCGCTCTGCGCCCGCCTGGCCGGCCGCCTGCGCGAGCGGCGGAGATTCTGGGCCACACCTGGGTGCCCCTGCCCGGTGCCCGGCGCGCCCGCATGGGCCAGCGCTGAGGGCACCGACGGAGAGTCCCGCGCAGGGAGTCGGTGTCCACACGCCCGGGTGGGGGTCAGAACTGGGGGGGCTAGGGCCCCCCAAACTCGGATCGGGTCCTACCAAGTGAGGCGGCGCCATGGAGCTCCGGGCGCTGCTCTGCTGGGCTTCTCTCGCCGCAGCTTTAGAAGGTGAGTATCCTTGGGGGCACCCCGTCGTTCCTGGGGCCCCTAGAGTCTGGCCTCGTAGTAGAGAACCTGACCTCTCTTCACCCCTACCTCTGCACCCCAACGCCAGACGCTTCGTACCCACAGAGCTAGAAAGGGAGGGGGGCGGGGAGGAGGCGGCCCGGCGGGGAGTGGAGTTTTCTTTTGTTTGGGAAGAGACCGAGTCGAGAGGCAAGCCGGGACGCTCCCCTTAACCCCGCTCCCCAGACTTATTGCTGACTCCAGACGCCCTTGGCAGCCTTTCCTCCCCTCCCTACCCTGATCTGCAAAACTATCCGCAGAGTTTCTGTCCATTTCTCCACCTCTCCCCGGACATGAGGGAACGTTTTTTGAAGAGACGACTGCAGACTAGGCAGAACTAAAGCTAGGCCATAAAACGACCCCCGCCGGCAATTCCTTAGCACCCACACCTCAGTCTGGCAGTCACACTCCTCCGTCAGGATGACGGTCTGCATTTACACTCCAACCCCCCAGGTCACTCTCCAAGCCACTGCCCTTGCAGCAGCCGTCCCCTTCCCTAGTTCCCTAAGCCTCCGCCCCACCCCTCTAAATGCCGTCTAGACCCTGGCCCTGCCCCGAGTAGGACCTAAGTCTGTGCAGCCATCAGAAACTGACCTACACAGCCCAGGTCGCCCTAACTCAGCCCAATTGCCACCTCCTAGTCTCTTCAAATGGTCGGTTTTTCTATATTCCTTTCCCAGTGTTTCTTCATCTATCAGTCTGTCTCCCTCCACCTCTAAAGGGGAGGCCAAGAGCCCTATAAACGTTCTGTGTCTCTAATCTCCTTTCAAAGAGCTGCCCCCCTTCACTGCCTGTTATCAAAGGGGTCTCTAGGGAGTGGGCCATAGGGGGCTCCTAAGGGAAGGAATCAAAGGGGGTTAGTTGGGAAACCCCTCTCTCCTGGCTGAGCAGGTCGCTGTGGGTTAGGGATCAAAGACAAGGTGTAGGGAGGGAGGGGGGATGCCTTGCATGGCTCAGAGAAAGGAGAAGGGAGAAAAGACCATGGCCCATGGGAAGAGGAAGGGAAATGGGCAGAAAAACCCAGAAAGAAGTCTGATGAGAGAGAAGGATGGACAAAAGAAGAAATGGTTATTCCAGTGTCCCATGCCTGAGAGAGAGCCTTCCAAGCATTAGGCCTATGCTAAGAGCTCTTTACAAATGCTATTTTCACCACTCCAACAATGCTGGGGGTGGGGTGGGGGGTGGGAGGTGTTACTGTCCATTTTACAGATGAAGAGATGGAGGATTAGAAACATTAAGTAGTTTATCCAAAGCTCCAGAGAAGGTGAAAAGTAGCAGACCAAAAAGGAAAAGATAGAAGCAGAAGGAGAAATGGTGGTGGATAGAGTGGGGGAGAGAGAGGTGAGAGATACAGTGTACTGACAGATCAAAGCAAGCTGGAGGCAGGAGCCCCAGATAGGGTGAGAGAAAGTGAGCCAGTGCTCAGCTGAGGACAGCCCTGAGGCAGAGACAGTGTATAAATTGGAGACAGGAAAACACTATCCTGGCTGGAACAATGGAGGGTGGAGACTGCAACCTCTTTCCCCCCCTCCCCAGAACCCTGGCATCCTGTCCCCAGTGCTGGACTGTCTCTTGCCACCCATGGGGGCCCAGGGCTTCACCTCAGGCTGCCCTGTTCCCACCTGCCCCTGCCCCTGGATATCACTTGGTCCTTGGGAGAAGTTGTTCCACTGCCCACCCACCCTTTCCCTCTCTCCCACAGCCCCCATGGGGTGGGGGCATATCTGGTCCCAGGTGGGCTACTGGCTCCCTGGGAGCTCCATCTCTGCTCTTCCCAGGCAGGCCTTCTGCCTGCCACCTTCCAGGGGATCCCTCCACCCTCCACTACCAGAGGCTGTGTGGTTTTTCCTAATTTCCCCCTTTCCCCAGTGCCTGTCCCTTCCCCCATAATACAGAGCCAAGCCAGGTGTGTTTATCAACCCCCCCATCTCCTTCCCGTAACCAAATCCAGATGTGAGGCCTCCGCAGGGCCCAGAGTGGGAACCCAAGCGTCCAGGCCTCCAGCACTTCCTTGAAGACTGGCTGGGATGGATTCAGGGGAGGGGACAGGCTGGGCCTCAGTTGCAGTGCACCACCTTAGAGGAGGGAGGATTAGGGATTCAGTCTGAAGAAGGGGTGGGGACTTGTCCTGAAGTGGAGTTGGGGGTAGACAGGGAAGTGAATGTGGAGTCAGAGGCAGGCCTCAGGAGGTGTGTCTCCTGCCAGCAGCCCTTTGCCCATGTGCTATATGCTGGTCAGGACCAAAGCAGGGCTCTTATTTTAACCCTTTCTGAGCTGTTGACCCTTCACTCCCTTTAGGGAGGCCTAGATCTGGGGGCATCCTAAGGGGTGGCAGGGGCCTGCCAGCTGCTGGGGGTGGGTGTTGGCATTCAGAAAAAGAGGTGGCAAATCAAAGGGAGCTGCAAAAGGCAAGGCTTGCCTCTTCACTCTATCTTGGAGCTAAGATCCACCTGTCTCAGTTCCCAGGAATCTGGTCCTTTGGCCCCCTCCCTGTGCCAAATGCTGACTTTGTCTCTGTCTCTCTCAGAGACCCTACTGAACACAAAATTGGAAACTGCTGATCTGAAGTGGGTGACATTCCCCCAGGTGGAGGGGCAGGTAAGAACTGTGCCCAGGGAGCTGGGGCTCTGGAGGGAAACTGAGGGAGGAAGGGGGAAGGGTGCTTGTTCTGCCTGTTTCCTGTGCCCCTCCAGATGGCAGCAGTCCAAGCAGGTGTTCCTCTGAGCCCTTGCTGTTAGGGTCAGGCCAGCAGTGTCTCCCTTAGTTCCTCCTAACTCCATGGGAAACACCCCAGGTAGACCCTGCCTTGCAGCCCCAGGCTGAGCTCCCTCTTCCTGCAGTGGGAAGAGCTGAGTGGCCTGGATGAGGAGCAGCACAGTGTACGCACTTATGAGGTGTGTGACGTGCAGCGGGTTCCAGGCCTGGCACACTGGCTGCGGACCGGCTGGGTCCCACGGCGTGGAGCCGTCCACGTGTACGCCACACTGCGCTTCACCATGCTTGAGTGCCTGTCCCTGCCACAGGCTGGGCGCTCCTGCAAGGAGACCTTCACCGTCTTCTACTATGAAAGTGATGCCGACACAGCCACAGCCCTTACACCAGCCTGGATGGAGAACCCCTATATCAAGGTACCCAGGGATTTGGCCATAGCCACAGTGGGGGCCCATGAACAGGCCTTTGGAAGGAATGCAGGAGGCTTAAGTCTGGGGAGGGAAGAAGGTAGTCTCCAGGGTGGAGCAGCAGAGTACCCCAAAGAGGCCCAGGCCTCAGGCTGCCTCTGCAGACACCTCAGCCATACTGTGCTTCTCCTGTTCTCTGACTACACCTGGCCCCTTCCCAGTCTCAGGCTGTGCATCAGCTGATGCCTCACCCCCTCTCCCAGCCCCTACCTGTCTTCCAAGTCCCACCCCAGGGTCTTGCCTGCGCTGCCTTAGCTGATTCTGTCTGTCCTAGAATCTCACACAGTCCACATGCCTGTCCCAGCCCCTGTCGTGCTTTATAATATACTTTTCTGAGAGTCATTTGTTTCTGTCTCCTTGACTCTGGGATTAGGGCCTGGCGTGATGTAGGTATTGGTAAATATTTATATAATGGAGAAGGGATGCCGGACAGAGACTGGACACGTGATACTAGCTAATAAGGCTGAATGGGTGATGTTAGGGCCTCCAGAAAGTGTGAACTGTGGAAGGTGGAGAGAAGGTTCTAGAATAGGAACCCAGTCAGTCAGGGAGGGTGAGCTGGAAAGAAGATAGTCCCCAGGTCCTTAGGGGGAGTGGGGACAGCAGCAGTACATCTCCTCTCCGCCCCCCCTCCCATGCACAGGTGGATACAGTGGCTGCCGAGCATTTGACCCGGAAGCGCCCTGGGGCTGAGGCCACGGGGAAGGTGAACATTAAGACACTTCGTCTGGGCCCACTCAACAAAGCTGGCTTCTACTTGGCCTTCCAGGACCAGGGTGCCTGCATGGCCTTGCTGTCCCTTCACCTCTTCTACAAGAAATGCCCCCAGCTGACTGTAAACCTAACCCGCTTCCCGGAGACCGTGCCTCGGGAGCTGGTCGTGCCCGTGGCAGGGAGCTGTGTGGCTGATGCCATCCCTAGCCCTGGCCCTGGCACCAGCCTATACTGCAGAGAGGACGGCCAGTGGGCTGAGCAGCCAGTCACAGGCTGCAGCTGTTCTCCAGGGTTTGAGGCTGCTGAGGGGAACACCAAGTGCCGAGGTGAGGGCTTCCCCCCAAAAACCCACCTGTCTGGGGCAGTGGGTGGGGGGCATTCCAGTCGCCACTCTTAGACCCATTTCTGTTCTGGTTTTTTTTTTTTTTTTTTTTTTTTTGAGACAGAGTCTCACTGTGTTGCCCTTGGTAGAGTGCTGTGGCGTCACAGCTCATAGCAACCTCAAACTCCTGGGCTTAAACGATTCTCTTGTCTCAGCCTCCCAAGTAGCTGGGACTACAGGTGCCTGCCACAATGCCCAGCTATTTTTCTGTTATAGTTGTCGTTGTTTAGCTGGCCTGGGCTGGGTTCGAACCTGCCAGTCTTAGTGCATGTGTCCGGCACTGTAACCACTGTGCTACAGCGCCAAGCCTCAGACCCACTTCTTAAGTTTTTGTTCTGAACATGCTTTACTCTCCTGGGCACTCAGTTACGGGGACCTGGTTTCTGAGCCCTTTCTTGTTCCAGACTTCTCGCTAATGCTCCTCTTCTTCCAGGGTATGGGAGGCTGGCCTGGGATGCAGAACTATCCTGGGGAAGGGTCCTTGGTGAGCTTAGGATATAGCCATCATGATCTCTGTTCTTGTTCATTATGGCCTCTAATTTACTTACAATGAATTCTAACTTTGCTGTTTCTCTAGAGCAGGGTTTCTCAACTTGGGCTTTATAGATGGAGTGTAGGGAATCCTTGAGCTTTGGTGGAGGAAAAATATGACTTTTTATTGTCACAACTCTCCATCTGAAATTCTACCACATGGAATGTCAGCAACTCCTCAGGGGTCACAGCAGGACCCGAGACTTGGGCACCAACAAATCATGGGTGTCTACAGCCCATTCCAGGTGCTACAAGAATCTTGAAATACTGTTTTGCTTATCATGGCTTCAATATTACAGAGATTACAAGACTTGCTCCTGTGTCTTGTTAATAAATACAAATATTGCTATATCATGAACTTGTTTTCTTAATGTTTTGATCATTTCACTTACTTTGTTTCCTTTACAATCCAATTTTGTGGTGTGCAGGGATCTGTAGGCTTCACCAGACTGCCAAAGTCAGGGTCAAAAAAGGTTAAAATGCCTGCTCTGGAGGGAGGGCCTCCTTTCTCTCCTTAGTGGTAAGGGTTCTGACATCCTTCCATTCTCCTTCCCTAGCACTTTGGGCAGCCTTAAAAGCAGCTGGATATTTTGATACATACTTTTGATGAAAAATCTCTCAGCTTGGCATCTGTGGCTCAAGTGGCTAAAGCACCAACCACATATACCTGAGCTGGTGGGTTGGAATCCAGCCCTGGCCTGCCAAACAACAATGATGGCTGCAACCAAAAAATAGCCAGGCGTGTGGTAGGTGCCTTTAGTCCCAGCTACTTGGGAGGCAGAGGCAGGAGAATTGCTTGAGCCCAGGAGTTGGAGGTTGCTGTGAGCTGTGATGCCATAGCACTCTACCTAGGAGGACAGCTTGAGGCTCTGTCTCAAAAAAAAAAAAAAAAAAAGAAAGAAAGAAAAATGTCTCTCTCTCTCTCTTTCTCAGCCTGTGCCCAGAGCACTTTCAAGCCTCTGTCAGGAGAGGGATCCTGCCAGCCCTGCCCAGCCAATAGCCATTCTAACACCATTGGATCACCTGTCTGCCAATGCCGCATTGGGTACTTCCGGGCCCCCATGGACCCCCGGGGTGCACCTTGCACCAGTAAGTGACTGACAGCCAAGTGCAGTTCATCAGGGAGGGAATGCAGACCCCTGGGGTAGACTCTACCACAGCCACTGTTATCCCAGGGCTTCCTGCTGTTGACCCTGGCATGCTACTCCCCAGCCTGGAGGAGTAGGTGAAACAAACCATCTCCAAGGCAGAAGGTTGGCGTGGCTTGCTATTCCTCTGCTGCCCCCTCCCTGCCTTGAAGCTCAGCTCAGCCTCTGCCTGACTCCTGGGTCTCCCACAGCCCCTCCCTCTGCTCCACGAAGCGTGGTTTCCCGCCTGAATGGCTCTTCCCTGCACCTGGAGTGGAGTGCCCCCCTTGAGTCTGGTGGCCGAGATGACCTCACTTACGCACTCCGATGCCGAGAGTGCCGTCCCGGGGGCTCCTGCACAGCCTGCGGTGGAGACCTGACCTTTGACCCTGGCCCCCGGGACCTGGTGGAGCCCTGGGTGGCAGTTCGTGGGCTGCGTCCTGACTTCACCTATACCTTTGAGGTTACCGCCTTGAACGGGGTGTCATCCTTAGCCACAGGGCCTGTCCCGTTTGAGGCCGTCAATGTCACCACCGACAGAGAGGGTGAGACTGGGGGCCAGCAAGTGATGTGGGTGGACTGGGGGCCTGACCAGGAAGGATGGGGCTGGGGAGTGAGGTTCCCAGGAAACATGGAGGATCAAGGCTTGTGGAGCAAGAGGCAGAAAAAGAGACAGAGAGGCAGAGGCAGGCCAGGACAGGGCCAAGTGGAAAGGACCAGAAGGAGTTCCCAAAACACCAGGGAAGACATGGGTAGCTGACGGAGGAAGAGTTGGAGAGAGAAAGACCTGTCATGCAAAAGGATCTATGTGTCTCTGTTCCCAGTGCCCCCTGCAGTGTCTGACATCCGGGTGACACGGTCATCACCTAGCAGCTTGAGCCTGGCCTGGGCTGTTCCCCGGGCACCCAGTGGTGCCGTGCTGGACTATGAGGTCAAGTACCATGAGAAGGTAAGAGCAGGCTCTGGACTAGGGGTGGGGCTGAGACACCTGGACTGCAGGCACCTGGCTGCATGTGAATTCCAGCTCTGCCACATATTAGCAATGTGACCTTGGCCAACCCCTTGGCTGCCCTGAGCCTCAGTCTCCTGATCTATAGAATAGCTGTGAGAACAGTCCCAGCACAAAACTGCTGCAAGGAGTAGATGATATGATGAACGCAAAGCAGGCCCCCCAGTGCATGCAGAGGTGAGCCCAAAGGCCTCACTTGTCACTGCCACACAACAAAACCGAGTGATGGGGGCACAGGGGTGGAAGAGGAGGCTGGGGGAGCAGCAGATACTGGAGGCCCAGGCGACAGGCAGCCCCCTCCTCCTTCTGGACAGGGCACTGAGGGCCCCAGCAGTGTGCGGTTTCTGAAGACATCAGAAAACCGGGCAGAGCTTCGGGGTCTCAAGCGGGGAGCCAGCTACCTGGTCCAAGTGCGGGCGCGCTCTGAAGCTGGCTATGGGCCCTTTGGCCAGGAGCACCACAGCCAGACGCAGCTGGATGGTAAGCCTTGGGGACAAGGCATGGGCAGGGGACCCCCAAAGTCACACTCTCGCCCTCAAGATTCTCTTCCTTTCCACTATGAGGTACAGCCAAGTGAGGAAGAGTGCAGGATATAGAAACCAAAACCCATAGCTGGCCTGGTGAGGTGGCTCACATCTGTAATCCCAGCACTCCGGAAGGTTGAGGCAGGTAGATCACTTGAAGTCATGAGTTTAAGACTAGCCTGAGCCAGTGTGAGAACTTTTCTCTTAAAAAATAGCCAGGCATTGTGGTGAGCACCTGTAGTCCCAGCTACTTGGTAGGCTGAGGCAAGAGGATCACTTGAGCCCAAGAATTTGAGGTTGCCATGAGCTATGATGCCGCCACACTCTACTGGGGGCAAGAAAGTGAGACTGTCTCAAAAAAAAAGAAAAAGCCCACAGCTAGGGGTGAAATCTGGCTTTGCAACTGACCAGTTGCTTGACCTTTAGCAACAGCCTGACCTTTTATTTATTTATTTTTTTTAGAGACAGTCTCACTTTATAGGCATCCGTAGAGTGCTATGGTGTCACAGCTCACAGCAACCTCCAACTCCTGGGCTTAGGTGATTCTCTTGCCTCAGCTTCCCTAGTAGCTGGGACTACAGGTGCCTGCCACAATGCCCAGCTATTTTTTTTTTGTCGTTGTTGTTGCAGTTTGGCCAGGGTTGGGTTTGAACCCCCACCCTCAGCATATGGGGCCAACACCCTACTCACTGAGCCACAGGTGCCACCCCAGCCTGACCTTTTAATGCTGGATTCTGCATCAATACAATGGGAATGTCTAGAAGCCTCTTGCAGGGCTTTTAGTATTTTTTAAGTTATTTTGTTTTAATGTAAGTTTTTTTTTTTTTTTTTTTTTTTTTTTTTTTTTTTGAGACACAGTCTCACTCTGTAGCCCAGGCTACAGTCTTATAGTGTCAGTATAGCTTGCTACAACCTCAAACTTGGGCTCAAGCAATCTTCCTACCTCAGGCTCCTGAGTAGCTGGGACTATAGGTGCCTACCACAATGCTGGGCTAATCTTTCTTTTCTTTTTTTCTTTCTTTCTTTCCTTCTTTCTTTTTTGGAGACAGAGTCTCACTCTGTCGCCCTGGGGTAGAGTGCCATGTCATAGCTCACAGCAATCTCAAACTCTTGGGCTCAAGCAATCCTCTTGCGTCTCTGCCCGGGGGGGCGGGGGGGGGGGGGGCGGCGGGGGCGGGGGCGGGGGGGG
>CAUYPK010001822.1:0-40108 GCA_963574355.1 Loris lydekkerianus | reverse complement strand
TAGCTGGGCATTGTGGTGGGCGCCTGTAGTCCCAGCTACTCGGGAGGCTGAGGCAAGAGAATCGCTTAAGCCCAGGAGCTGGAGGTTGCTGTGAGCTGTGTAATGCCACGGCACTCTACCAAAGGGCCATAAAGTGAGACTCTGTCTCTATAAAAAAAAAAAAAAAAGGGAAAGAAAGGAGATTATAGGCAGCACCTGTACCTCAGTGGGTAGGGCGTTGGCCACATATATGGAGGCTGGCGGGTTCAATCCCAGTCAGAGCCAGCTAAAATCAACAATGACAACTGCAACAAAAAAATAGCCAGGCATTGTTGTGCTTGCCTGTAGTACCAGCTACTTGGAAGGCTGAGGCAAGAGAAGTGCTTGAGCCCAGGAGTTTAAGGTTGCTGTGAGCTATTATGCCACGACACTCAACTAAGGGCAACCTAGTGAGACTCTGTCTCAAAAAAAAAAAAAAAAGGAAAGAAAGAAAGAAAAGAAAAGATATTATATCTCTCCATTAAAAGTCAGCAATATAATAATAAATAAATAAAGCTGTTGCCCTGGGTAGAGAGATGTGGCATCACAGCTCACAGCAACCTCACTCAAACTCTTGGGCTCAAGAGATTCTCTTGCCTCAGCCTCCCAAATAGCTGGGACTACAGGCGCCCGCCACAACACCTGCTATTTTTTGCTGTTGTTGTTGCAGTTATCATTGTTGGTTAGCTGGCCTGGGCCGGGTTAGAACCCACCAGCCTCGGTGTATGAGACCAGTGCCATAACCACTGTGCTATGGGAGCCGAGCCCAGACTGGATTTTAAAAACAACCAAGTCCTGTCATTCATACATGAAAACAAAGGGAAGGAAAAAACAGGAAAATACACCCTTTTTAAAAAATCAGGTTCATCAATATTATGACATTATTATACAGCAAAAATGTCATTAGTGACAAAGAGGACCATTATATACTAAATAATATACATAATAAAAAGATTTATTCAGACTTGGTGCCTGTAGCTCAAGTGGCTAAGGCACCAGTCACATACACCAGAGCTGGCAGGTTCGAATCCAGCCCAGGCCCGCCAAACAACAACTACAGTTGCAACCAAAAAATAGCCGGGTGTTGTGGCAGGTGCCTGTAGTCCCAGCTGCTTGGGAGGCGGAGGCAGGAGAATGGCTTGAGCCCAGGTGTTGATTCAAAAAGATTTGTTCAATGCTGTTTTTTTTTTTTCTTTTCTTTTTTTTTTTTTTTTAGACAGAGCCTCAAGCTGTCGCCCTGGGTAGAGTGCGATGGCATCACAGCTCACAGCAACCTTTAACTCCTGGGCCACAACACACAGCTATTTTCTTTGGTTGCAGCCATCATTGTTTGGCGGGCCCAGTGTGGATTTGAACCCACCAGCTCAGGTGTATGTGGCTGGTGCCTTAGCCTCTTGAGCCACAGGCACTGAACCAATGCTGTTTTTCTTAATGCCTTTTGTCTTCAAAATTGTCTACCATATTTATTTATTTATTTATTTATTTATTTTTGAGACAAGAGTCTCACTGTGTCGCGTGGGTAGAGTGCTGTGCATCATAGCTCACAGCAACCTCCAACTCTTGGACTCAAGCGATTCACTTGCCTCAGCCTCCCAAGTAGCTGGGACTACAAGTGCCTGCCACAACACCTGGCTGGCTATTTTTAGAGATGGAGTCTCCCTCTTACTCAGGCTGGTCTCAAACCTGTGAGCTCAGGCAATACACCCACCTCGGTCTCCCCGAGTTGCTAGGATTACAGATCTGAGCCACCACACCCGGCCCACCATATTTTATTGAATCTTGGGCATCATCAGTTATAAAATGTTTCAGAGATAGTAAGATGCAAAAGAACCTGGCACATAATAGATGTTTAATAAATGAAGAGTCAATTGAATTGTCATGATGAAGATACATGTCTAACAGCACAGTCTTAAGATATGTAGAGAATAACTTGGCAAAAGTCTAAGGAAAAAAAAAAAAGTCTAAGGAAAAACTGATAAATCCATAATCACACTGGAAGATTTTTAACATTTTTCACACAGGAAATAATATCAAACTGACAAATCTAGTTAAAGATACAGATGATTTATATAACACTTAACAAACTGAACCCAATGGACACATTATAGAACTTTATACCCAGCAATTAGAGAACATATAATACTTCAAAATCATGTATAATACTGGCTACATAATAGACCATAAAAAAGTCTTAACAAACAATAAAAATGTGATACCTAGAGCACGGTCTCTGAGCACAATGTAGTAAAGTTTGAAATAAATAACAAAAAATATTTTTTGACCTTTGGAAATTCTTAAACATATTTTTAAATATTTTTAATAATTTGGTTCTCAAATAAGAAATAATAATGAATATAAAATATATTCAAAACGAGTGGCAGTGAAAATATTGCATATCAAACTCGTATTACAAACAGCATATAAGGAAAATTTGCTGCCTCACATGTACATATTTTTAAATGGAGGATGAAATTAATGAGTTAAGTTTCTTAGTCTGGAATTAGAAAATGAATGATAGGATAAAAAAGAAATCTAGTTCCTTCGAAGAGTCTAAGAAGATTCCATATTTTACATGTTATTTACTTTCAGATACTTTTTAATACCATTTTATTGTCTCTAAAATACTTTATAGTTGATGATAGCTAAGAGTCAATAAAATATGGTAGACAAACTTCTAATAAAATTAACCTATAAAAAAGAATGCACAAATAAACAATATTGGAAGTGAAATAAAGATAACTATAATTATGATTAAAATGCTTTGACCAAATTAGTGCTAATAAATTAGAAGACAAATGCCGTGTATTTTTTAGATAAATATAAAACTCGAAAAATCAGAAAATATTACTAGACCTAATACCATAAACAAAATGGAATAATAGTTAAATCTACCACAAAGAAAACATGAGGTTTATATGATTTTACAGGCAAGTTTATTTCCAGAAAATGAACTCAAAAATGGAAATCTCATTTTATGAGGCTAGTATATCCTTAATATCAAAACCAGACAGTGACAGTACCAAAGAAGAAAATGTAAGTCAGTCTTGGTTATAAATATAAATGTCAAAAAATCCTAAGTAACATAATAGCAATTAAAATATAGAAATGTGTTGTTTTTTTTTTAAATCACAATCAGTTTGGATTTATCACACAAATGTAATGATGAACTCCATAATGAAAAAAGTCTGCTATTTCATTTCAAGGCATTAATAAATTGAAGAAGGAAAAGCATGTGATCATCTCAGAGGATACAGGAAAAGCAGTCAATAAAATTCAGCCTCTATTCGTGGTTTTAAAAAACACAAAACTCTTCACTAGAAATAGAATGAGACTTTCCTAACCTGAGAGAGGGTATCTACCAAAACCTACGGCAAACATTACATTCAATAATGAAGTGTCAGAAATATTTTTTAATTCAGGGAGGGGAAAAGATGACTATTATTACCACTTCCATTTAACACTGCACGGGAGGTCAAGTGTAAGGAACAAATAAATGCATAAGAATTAGAATTATAGAAATAAAGTTATCACAGCACATTAACCATGGTTGTCTTAAATCCCCCTGTCTGATAATTTCAGCACCTCTGCCATATATGAGTCTGGTTTTGGTGGTGGTTCTGTCTCTTCAAATTATGTTTTTGTATTTTAGCATGTCTTGTAATTTTCTGTGGTTGCCAGACACGATACACTAGATAAAAGAAACTGAAATAGATGGGCCTTTAGTGTAAGGTTTTGGTATTTCTCTGATTGGGAGTCAGGATGTATTTTCTGTTAGCTGTTGCCTTAGGTGCCAGAGGCAAAAAGTCCTCGGGTATCTTTGCTACTGTCTCTTCTATTTGCTTTAGTTTCCTTGCAGGCGTGTCCAACCTGCAGCCCACAGGCCCCGTGCTGATTTTGTGAGGACTTTTGTAGTTGTTGTTTTTGCTTATTTATGGTATCAGCTATCATGAAATGTATGCATGGATTTTTTTTTTTTTTTTTTTGCTAATCAGCTTTCCTTAGTGTTTGTGTATTTAATGTGTAACCCAAGACGACTATTATTTTTCCAATGTGCAATAGAGAAAAAAAGGGCTGGACCCTGAGTTGCAGACTTCTTAAATAACATCTGGGACACAGGATGCTTTCCGACGTATTCCCCTGTTGTTGTACAGGGCTGCCCCTGTTGATGTGGTAAGGTGAGGGGAGAAGAAGAGCTTCTACAGACCTGTGATTAGGGCTCAGACTTTTAGTGAGTCTGTGACCTTGGGCTGTGACTTTCACAAGTTTTATTCAGCTTTAGTTTGTTTTTGTCCCTCTGAAGTGAGATAAGGAGGCTGTAAGGTGGAGTTAGGTATTCCCCTTCCTCCTTGTGGAAAGCCAGTAGGGGCTAGAATTAAGTATTCCTCTTCCTTCGGGGTAGTTAGTAAAACCTCGGTGGGGCCTGATATGGTGGTTCACGCCTGTAATCCTAGCACTCTGGGAGGCAGAGGCCTGGTGGAGGAGATGAGCTCAGGATTTCCAGACCAGTCTGAGCAAGAGGGGGACCCTGTCTCTACTAAAAATAGAAAAACTAGCTGCACGTTGTGTTGGGTTCTGTGGTCCCAGCTATTAGAGAGGCTGAGACAGGAGGAAGACTTGAACTCAGGAGTTTAGGTTGCTGTAAGTTATGACTCCACTTCGCTCTAGCCTGGGCAACAGAATGAGACTCTGTCTCAAAAACAACAAAAACCAACAGTGGTTAAACTCTAACAAAAGTAGTTTCCCTTGAGGGCAGGTGTTATAAGAAGAAGAGAATGCTCTGGGCATATTTCAAAATGGTTCCTTTCCTCCTCTCCCTGCCAGGAGCACAAAGGGTTTTTCTCCATATTCACCGTGAGAATATGGAAGACTCCTGGAAGTCACTCTTAAAAGCGTTGAGGCCCCTCTGAAAAATCTGCTGGAGTGTTTAACTCGCAAATATGTCTATACTGAGCCAGACTCATGTCCAATTCAGATGAAGCAGTAAAAATTATTAACAAATTTTATTTAATCTCAACTCTTGAGCATATGTCTTTTTAATATTGTTTATAAAGAAATGGGAAATAGGCCAGGCATGGTGGCTCGTGCCTATAATCCCAGCACTTTGGGAGGCTGAGGTGGGAGGATTTCCTGAGCTCAGAAGTTCCAGATCAGCCTGAGCAAGAGTGAGACACATGTCTACTAAAACTAAGAAAAAACTAGTTGGGCATTGTGGCTGGCGCCTGTAGTCCCTGTCACTCGGGAGGCTGAGGCAAGAGGGTTGCTTGAGCCCAAGAATTTGAGGTTGCTGTGGGTTATGACACCATGGCACTCTACTCAGGGTGACAGAGTGAGGCTCCATCTCAAAAAATAATAATAATACTAAAGAAATGGGAAATACATAGAAAGCATGTTTGCATCATGCAAGGCATGATGGTGGTTCTCTCAAGGACAAACATTGTGCGTTGTTTTCAGCTATGAGGTGAACTAGCCACTTACTTCATGGAATACCATTTTTACTTGAAAGAAAGACCGACAAACTATGGTTATACAGACTTGAGAACTTGGCAGGCATTTTCTCAAAAAATGAACAAAATGAGCCTGTCACTTCAAGGAAAGCGACTACATCTGTTGCCAATGACAAATTTTGAGCTTTCAAGCAGAAATTAGAATTTTGGAAAACTTGTGTCCACCACCATGAACTTGACAGTCTCCCAGTTTTTAAAAACGTTTATGATTAAATCAGTGGCGATATAAATATATATGCTTTTGATGTCGTATAATGAATCTGTCAACATTTGTAAGACATGCATGACCAAGGAAGATCAATTTAATGCAACAGAATATGAGAAGTACATTCCTATAATTTCAGAGAAACTATTACCTGTTGACCTTTCATTTAGTTTAGTTTTAGAATATCCAAAATTATCTGAGGTTATTAGAATACTCCTCCCTTCTACAACTGCATATCTGTATGGGGCCTGCTTTTCTTCATATACTTGAACCAGACAACATATTGCAACAGATTGAAGGCAGCAGCAGCTATGAAACTCCAGCTGACTTCTATTAAGCCAGACATTAAAGAGATTTGCAAAAATGCAGAACAATGGCCTTCTTCTCACTAATTTCTTTTGGTTTGGTAAATTATAATTATTTTTCATTTAAAAAATACGTGTGTGTTAAAATATAATGGGTTTATTCTTTTTTAATGAACTAATAAATTTTTTAAATTTCTTAGGTTCAATTCTGAACACCATCAACATTAATAGCTGTTATCCACGTAAACAGAAGCTACTTGGGTCCTTAATAATTTTAACAGTATAAAAGGATCCCAAGGGCAAGACTTCTAGGGAAAAAAAAAAAATCTCATATGTTCCCCAATTGACACTTGTAAGACTACTCATTGCAGCAATGTTTGTGATTTCTCCCCCCAAAATTAAATTACTTGTCTAACAAGAGACCAGATAAATACCCTTTGATATGGCCATATAATAAAATACCTTTTTGAAGTTAAAAAGAGTGTACTAGATTCGCATATAATGATGTGGATGATTCTGAAACATGTTAAGAGAAATAAAAACATGTTGCAAAAGGTAAGAAGGCCCAGAATGATGTCAATTACACACATTTCAAAAAGAAGGAGAAGAAGATTGCTTCTTAGGGATGCATTCACATGTACAACGAATATGCATCCTTGGCTGCAGATGTACAGGAAGATACAGACCAACTTCAGAATGGGAATGGGGAATAGGGCCAGGGGAAGGAAGGGGTGATTCAAACATATATGTAAATTATTTAGAAAAAGATGTGAAGTTTATGTGGCGTAAGGTTACAGTTTACTGATCCAGGGCCACAGCTATTGTTCTGCACATTTCTGTTCATTTGAAATATTCCCGTATTAAAATACACTTATTTTTAAATGCCTCTGTGCATTTGCTCTCAGTTAGTAAAGAAAAATTCATCTGCTGGTTCCCAAGGGCATACATTTTCTCCATCCAGGGCTGGGCCGCCAGCTGCCCTGCTTTTTGCCGGCTGCTTGTTGACCCTAATAGATGACTTGGGATCTTTGAAGGGTAATGTCTCTTCTGTCTGCAAAGCTCTTGATCCTGGGTTCTCAGTCATGGTTGCAAAGGAAATTCTCCCTCAGATTTCTTACAGAACTCCTGCAGCTGTCAGGCAGGGCAAGAAGCCAGAATACCCAGGGAACAACTTGAACAGGCATCAGCACAGTTCCCGCTCAGAGCAGGGCTCCCAACACAAAGTATCCTGTTCCTTTTCCTTTTCCTTTTGAAGCCAGAGAGCAAGCCTTTGATTTGTGGGGTGATGATATCATGTAGCCCGCTGGGTGTCCTGGGCCCTGGGTGTGCAGCTGAGAGGCACCTAATTCTCCTAATACTCCTGGGGCCTCCTGAGCCCCACTGGATAATTTCATAGTAAAGCTAAGATTATATATTGGCCTTTAAATTCTTACCTTCTGCCCAGAAGCCACTTGGCTTCCCGGTATTTTTATGAAGAATATCTTCAGCAATAATTTTCAGACTTCATAGCCTCTGAAAAGGAGGAAAGAGCTTGATATTCTGGTTTTGTTTCTGTTTGAAGAGCACATCCCCAAAGGGATTGTATGTGTCCCAGATTCAACACAGCTGTTAATTAGAGCTGAGAACACTTGGTTGACCCCTGTGTGGCTAATTGCTAGAATTGAGAAGTGTCTCTAAGGGCCTCATATGATAACAACTGAAAATTGTACTGAGCCTCACCTAATGCTTCTGGATCCAGTTCAGGATGGGGAGCAATAGGCTCCCTGTGGTTCCTGGCACGGGAGAGACAGCTATGTGCTGAAGGAGCAGTATTAAAGATTCTCTTCAGTGATTAAGACACCCACATTTCACTTTGGATGTGTGACTGGAGGCAGTGTGCTCGGAAGGGCTGATGGGAGAGCTCGCAACTGTGCAGCGGAGCAGGTGTGGCCTACTTTGCAGGCCTTCAGCTACCCCCTCCCTCAACTTTGCAGACTGACACCAGCACTGCCACCATCTCCAGGCCAGTGCTGTGGGACAGGGTGGGAGATGACTCCTGTCAGGACTGTCGACCAGCTTCTGAGATGCAGCCTTTTGCCCAGATCTTAGGATGAGGACAATGTATGGAAACTACCCTTGTTCCCCACCTGACTGTGGACAGTGGCAGTCCACCACCTTGCACACTGTGCACATATGGGCAGGGAACAATAGGCTAGAAACAGAAAGGTAGACTGACAGAGAAGGCTCTGGGTGGGAAAGAAGAGGAGATGAAAAAGAGAGGCATAAAAATTAAAGCTGAAAGTCAGAAAGACTGCCAGAGGGACAGGAATCACAGACAGAAAACGGAGGCTGTGGCATGGAGAGAGGAGGAGGCGTGCAGGAAGGAAGAGCAATGGACGAGACCAGCCAGAGTGGAAGAGAGAAGGCTGTTTCTCCTTTCTCCTCAGGTCCCAGGGAGAGAGAAAATCAGCAAAGCTGACCAAGTGTTTTGGCCTTGTCAGCCAAGAGGCCCAAAGCATACCCCAGATAGTTGAGTGCTCTGGCCAACTTCACTCCCTCAGCCCGGCCCAGGGAAGGTGGCCTGGAGCCAGCAGTGTAAGGAGACACTTGTGATCCCTTTTCCAGAGGAGGTTCAAACCATGGGTACAATTCCAGGAAGTAACAGCAACAGTAAAGCAACCCTGAGTTGCTGGGGCCAGGTTGGGGAAAGACCCAAAGGGAGATTGAGGAAAAGGAATAAATTTAATTGTCTTCTAGAACCTAGGTTGGCTGTCATGGAGACTCTGCGCCAGGGATATCTGGAAACCTCATGGACCTTTGCCTCTAATTGGACCTTTTAGAACCTTCTCCTTCTAATAGACACTTCTCACTAAACAAGCATAAATGGGGGCCCATGAATGCTCAGCCTGTGTTAAGCCAGGACAGGGGGAAACAGAGATAGTGAGCATGGCTGCCGTCTGCAGGCAATGCACTGGAGAAAAAATATAGCACACAAGGAATTACAGTGTACGACACAGAATAGCATCAAATTATTAGCTAAATAGTGTGGGGCAAGCTTAAAGTCTATAGGAACTGGAATGGGGGCCCATGAGGGTTCTGGTAGTCAAGGAGACTTCATGGGAGAGGTGGGACCTGAGGATAAGGGGAGACTTCAAGGATAAATGCACTTAGAAGTGACTTACTTGGATAAAATGTCAAGGCTGCTCTCACTTGACTGGAGGGTCCATGACAGAGAACTGATGCAAAGTCATGGTCTTTTATTGTCATAAATTTACATGAAGCTTTATATTTTGAGATTTTTTCATGTAAGTTCTCATAATTGCTTTTCACAGAGCTTCTAAGAAGTGATTTTTCTTTTCAGAATTAGAAAATAGCTTAGATTTTGTATAGTCCAGATTCTTTATATTACATTAGAGAAAATGAATCCTAAAGAGGTCAAGTGACTGACTCAAGATTATACAGTTAACCAGAACCAGGACTGTAGCTCAGATCTCATTATTCCACCTACTCCAATACACTTTTTAAAAATTGTATAAATGCAGTTCTGTTTTCATTTATGTGGAATTATTTCCTGTAACAGAGTCTTACATTTAAAAAGAATAATTGCATATGCTTTGTTTCCTTACAACAAAAGAAGCATGTAATTATCATAAAAAGTTTAGAAAACATAGACGAGATAAAAAATTAAAATCAACTATAATCATAGCATCCAATTCATAGGCTTTTTTCCCCCATAGGTGTTTTGAAAATCATTAAAAGTCTATTATATTCATTTGGTCTTTATGTACAAGTAGCTTTGTTTCAGGAGCAAATGTCTCTGGTTACTTTAAGGAGAGGCATTTTAGGGAAAATAATGTGGTAGGAAGAACATAAGATTTAGAAGCCAAACATCTAGGATCAAGCCCTGGACTGGTCATTACTAGCTGTATGATCTTCAGTAAGTCCATCAGATTCCCTGGGTTTTGCTTTTGCATGTGCAGAATGATGGGGGTCCAGTGATCCATTTCAGATGTCTCTTCTGAGTCTGGACTTCAAAAATCAAGCCTTGTAAACTTGGATCAGTTAATTAAAACAAAACAAAACGGTATCTGCTGTCTTTAAAGGAATTTAACAGCATGTTAAAATAGGTCTTTTCCTTTCTCATAGTTTTGGCGGAGACTCCAAAGCTGAGAACAATAGGTTTAAGTCCCCCCTCTCCAGATCCTCCAGATCCTAAGCATAAGACTATCTAGGCAGGACTCTCAAAGACAGTGGCCTCAAGCCAGTTTTGCCCTGATTAGACCTCCACACATCTCTAGGCTGCCTAGTGGAGGCTAAGTGAAGGGACAAAAAGGCTGCCTTCTGATTTCACTGGAGAAAAGTTTTCAATGGAAGGCTGGCTGGTGGTACCTTGGGCAGCAGAGCAAAGCCTGAGTTCCAGCAGGAACAAACTGCACTTACAGAAACAGTGGGGAAGTTTGTGCCAGGTGGACAGGAGGAAAACAGGTGGACTTAAGTCATCTTAGAAACCCCCATATGAGAGGCCCTTCTAGATCATTCCAACACAAGAAACACAGAAAGTGGTGTGCTGGAATCCAGGTTAAAAAAAAAACTTGGGGGAAACTTTAAGAGCCTAGCTAAAGTGGGCATTGTCCAAGCAAGGGAATGCTATAGAAGGAGGTCTGAGGGAGGAAGGATCTCTAAAGAAATCCTCGAAAAGTGTCCCACTGGAGAAATATCCATTAGATCTGCCACTCACTGAGGGTGTTGTGATTACAACCACAAGAGCCACAGAAGGCCTGGCCTCTTTTTCTCTAATCCCTTCTCTCCTAGGCGCAGTTAGTACAAAAAGAGATGAAACAGAAAAAAAAAATGATTGACTCCCTTCTTCCCATATTTCCAAGTCTGGGTATGGCTCCCACTAGTGGGATGGAAAACTTACCTTTGGGTAAGAAACTGAAGTTCTGATAATTAGATTGGACTGAACTTTTCAATACCTGATGGTAACCAGAGGAAAAATTTGAGAAAGCAGTTTTAAAAAGACGTCCTTTCGTAGTCCATTTTGTGCTGCTGTAACAGAATACCTGAAACTGAGTAATTGATAAAGGACAGGATCTATTTCTTACGGCTTTTGAGGCTAAGAAGTCCAAGGGGCTAAGATCCCATGGTAGAAAGCAGACAAGCAAAAAGCTTGTATGCACAAGAGGGTGGGAAAGGGAGAAGTCATCCTTTGATCAAGAACCCACCCCCACCCCCACCCCCACCCCCACAATAATAGCATTAATCCATTCATGAGGCCAAAGCCTTCATGACCTAATCAACTCTTAAAGGTCTCACTTCTCAACACTGTTGCATTGGGCATTAAATTTCTAACATGTGGATTTGGGGGGACATGTCCAAATCATAGCACCATCATAAGATAGAACAAGTTTCTACCTGACCTCAGCCAAGTCCATCTAGTTTAATATATTAGCTGCAGGAGCATAACTTTGATGAGTTGGGAGAGGATAGATTGCAAAGGGGAAAGATTGGCAGCTGTTGTATAGAAATTAAACAATAAGGCTGAGGCTATTCCCAAGTTAGAGCTGGCAGGAATTAATGCTTAGCTATGGGAGGGAAGAACAGTGGATGACTCATGTGCACTTCTTAAGTTTCTAGCCTGAGAGACTGGAAGATGGTGATGATGAATAGCAAATACCACTTCTACAGCTAAATGTGTGTTCTATAGAGACCACATATTTAGGCCAATGATGCATTTTTGGAACTCTTCAATTGAGTTCCTTCTGAGCCAATTTATGAGTCATACAAAGAATCAATCTCACTATTTCTCATTTCTCCATTTTTTCATTTAATCCATCATTTAGCAAGCTTTTGTTAAGTATTCCCTATGCACTGTGCTAGTCACTGCAGGGAAAAATCACCAGGACGCAGGGTCAGTCCTCAAGGAGCTCAGCCTATCTGCCCCACCCACTCCAGTTAATTATTGGAGTAACCCTGATTGTTGTGGCCTTAACCCCCTTTAACTCTTTTATGTCACTGCTCCTCATGTAAGAAGAGCAGAGTGTTATGTAAATTGAGCAAGTACTGTCTTAAGTAGATGACCTGGTCACCTTTTGTCTAAGTTGTTTCAGGTTCTGCAGAATTCAGGCTGTTATGACAACATGGGCCAGAAATCTGATATCTGGCCAAATTCACACTTTCCAAATGTAAGCAGACCCTCAAAATTAGTCTAAAAATCATTGGCACGAAATGTACTCAAACAGGCCCACACAAATGTTCCATCTCTCTCACTATCTCTCTAACACACACACACACCTCTCTCTTATTCTTATCATTCAGGTTCAGTTCAATCTGATATATATCTAGTACTCTGAATATCAAAGTTTTGTTTTAAATCCTCTAAGAGATAAGAAAAAATTAAAAACATATTTCATTCTTTTCAGTGACCCACAACTTAGTAGGAGAAATAGATACATTTATAACTAGGCATATGTGATGCAAAATAAGTCATGGAGTTATATAATAAAAGAATAAACAAATTAGCAAGGGAGAAAGAACCTCCAACAATCCCTTATGTTTATGTTCCTTGTTTTTTTGGACCTCACATGCAGATATCTGCATGAATCATCCTCTTTTACTCAACAAACATTTTCACAGCACCTACGATGTGGCAGCCACCTTTCTTGGCACTGAAGATATGTAAATATTATTTAAATTGGGGATATAGTTAATAAAGAAGCAAATAGCTGATGGTGGTGACTTTGGAAAGAATGAAAAGCAGGACGGTGAGATAACAAGTCATTAGGTGGTTCTTAAGCTGATGTGACATTTCCTTAATTTGAATAGGTAGTATCTAAAGAACAAAAGGATATTTGCAAACCATACATGAACTCTTAAGTTTTACTGATGGTTATCTCTGAACAGAATATAGAAAAAGCCATGGCTGTGGACTCCCAAAAAATAATTTGAAAATAAGAAACCCCATGATAGCCAACAGGATGAGTGAAAGAAATCCAGTTATGAGGGAGTGAAGAATGGCCGTTTTCGCCTCACTTCTCATTAGGCTGGAGGTGATTGTGTCACAGTCTCGTCATCAGTTCCGGCATTGCTATTTTCCCCAGTCTTCACTTCCATAGGTATCCTCTCTAATATATCTGTGGGTTGTTTTCCATGAATGTGACTTTAATTACCTAACATGGTATTGGTCTATGATCTAGTTCTGTGTCTTGCTTATTTACTCAAGACTAGGTTCTAAAGGTCTGTGCACGTGGCTCTGTATAGCTCTTATTTATTACTTCTAATTGCTGCCAAGTATTTTGTGATAAGGATTCTGCATATTTTAATTTCGCTGGAGATGGACACCAGATTGACACACACTCCCTCTATGCAACGAATATCCTCATAAAGGGGAACTTACGGGCCTCAGGTGAGCTTCTCTTGGGGATTGCAGGGCCATATGGATAACTCTCACTCAAGCTCTCTTGGTTGGCTAAATCGCTATCCCAAATGAACGCACTGGTCCATGTGCCCATTTTAGTTTCATAAATGATTTATACAGAACACACTGAGTCTCAGAGACATATGGTGATATATTCAAGGTCTAACAGATAGAAGTCTTAGAATCAAGATCCAAGTCTTCCAGTTCAAAGGTTTTTTCCCAGTAGGAAAAATGCCTTTCCAAGGAAGATGACATTTACCTACGTGGATGTGCATAAACATAGAAGCAAAGGTTAGCTCAATTACTCTTTGAGGCGTATAATTATCCTTCTCTGCCCTTATTTAACAAACATTTATTGAATGACAGCTACAGGAGACACTTTTTTTTTCTTCATGAGGTCAAGGTTTTATTTCCTTTCATCATCAAAGCACCTGTTGGTAGGTGCTAGGGATAATAAGCTACTTCTTTTCCTTGAAGGTATCCACAATCTAATTTCCTTTCATATGTATAACTACACGTAACCACACAGCCAACATTAATACAGGTAGCAGACTTTCTAAAATTTCTGTGTAGTTCAGTTTCATTGTATCTGCACTTCATGGCCTCAGAATCTCTTAAAATTGACTGGTTCCTCTTTGCCATTTCCAGAGACAACAAACTCCCTCAAACTTCAGGTCCCAAATGACACAGTCATTCAGGAAGACACTTACGAAGCTAGTGGATGGCACATAGTGTGTAGCACAATGAGTTTGTTGGGAGGACAGTGCTTTATTAGCAAGTACAGCAAAATCATAAAATGGATCCATTTTAGCTATAGTCAGTTGTGCCCTTGGGTTTGCAATAATTACTTTCCTAGACATGTGGTTCCCAGATGAAACCCATGCTGTGATTTGATTTTTTAAATGCACACACAAAAAAAGATTCTCTAGCATAAATTCATCACCAACATGTTAAGGAATTTGATGACTAAAAATAATCTCTCCATAGGGTGCATTAACATGGTGTGCAGACTTGGGAAAAATTCAAGCACACCAGGAAGTCTGTATGAAAAGGAATGGCATCAACGATTAACCAGTTAACAGGGAGCCACCTTTTGACTTGATCGGCTTCAAAAGGCTATCTCATGCTACAACCAAAAAATTGAATCTATTAAATAAGAAATGATTTCAACTACTTATTCTAGATACAAGCCTTCAGATTAACTCCTTAAAGGCAAGTTACAAGGCAGGGAGGGTCCAGCACAAGATAGGCTCAGTATCTCTCTTTTGATTCTGGAATAGAATGTTCACCTGACAGCCAATCCTGTACACTATTAGGTGGAGCTCACTCTTCCGCCTCAGAAAATGGTTCTCCTCGTTCTTAGAGAAGGAAACTACTTAGTTGCTTCAAAATTAAATGTATAATGTTAATGTGAAGGCTGAGAACATTGACACGTTTAAATACTGAACTTCTAAGCCCAAGACTTTAGGGACCCGGGTCCAAATTTAGTCTGTACACTTGTGGGGTTTTTTATTTTTTGTTTAGCTCCAATGAGTGGATTTGGGGTTTTGTTTTTTAATTTTAATGTCCTGGGAGGGGCATGACATCTCTAAGTAGCCCCAGCTTCCCTGCTCCTGATTATCTCATAACCCCCCAGGCTGATTAATTTTAGGTGCCAACCAGAGTGGGCCATGGTTTGACCCATTATTTGGCCAAACATTGTTCTGGATGCTTTATATGCAGGTGGTTTTTTGAATGAAATTAACATTTAAATCAGTGGAATTTGAGTAATTATCCTGCATAATATGGGTAGGCCTCCTCTAATCAGTTGAAGACCTAATTGAAAAAAAGAACAATCTCCCCTAGAAGCAAGAAGAAAGGCCAGAGTGTCTTTGGACACAAATTTCAACCTGCCTGGATACTCCCATCAGCTTTTAGATTCACCCAGCTTCCTTCACAATCACATACACCAATTCCATAAAACAACACACACTCTCTGTCTCTTTCTCTCACACATGCACACATACCCTATTCTCTGGAGAACCCTGACTAATACATCTTATTCACTCATTTGTGTTAGGCCCCTGAAACCAGTGGAGTTTGTGATTGCTGCTTGAATTGCTGTGATTGTTGTATGTTGTTTTGGGAAGATGGTTTTATTTTGTGGTACCAAACATCTATTTCCCATTCCTCATCCCATTACTCATATAGCCCTTGGAAAAAGACGACTGACACTGTAAGCACATCAGGGCAATGGTGCAGACCTCAAAACCTTGACTTCCAAGCACTTCAAAGACTATTACAAACTAGAACATGAACTCCATGAAAGCAGTGATAGTATACTATTTGTTTATGTCTCCCCAGTATCTAAAACAACCTGGCACCTGGGAGGCACTCAATAAATATTTGCTAATTTTTTTTTTTTTTTAGAGACAGTCTCACTTTGTTGCCCTCAGTAGAATGCTATGACGTCACAACTCAAAGCAACCTCCAGCTCTTAGGCTTAGGCAATTCTCTTGCCTCAGCCTCCCAAGAAGCTGGGACCACAGGCGCCTGCCACAACACCCGGCTATTTTTTTGTTGTAGTTTGGCCAGGGGCGGGTTCAAACCCACCAATTTTGGTATATGAGGCCAGCGCCCTACTCACTGAACCACAGGCACGACCTGCTAAATGAATGAATTAATGAATGAACTGAAGCTGCTTCTTTCAGTCTCTCCAGAGCTCTGAGTTTAGAAGTCAATTATAAAACTTCTTAGAGTTTTTCCTTCACATATATTTGCAGTCAATCTGAGCCAATGTTTGCTTTACATGTAAGATAAGACAAGAAGAGTGGAGAATGTACCTGTATATGCCATAAAAAGCCTGTATGTGAAAGAGAGGTGGGTTCAACACTAGGATCACGAAAGCAAAGAAGATGACACAGGGATAAAAACATTTCTAGTCCTTAAATTAGTTCTAAAAAGAGAGAAGGCAATAGGAAAAGACCAGAGAGGAGGAAAGAAGAGATGAAAAAGCTTCTGTCTTGATCCTTCTCCTGAGTATCTAGCTCAGCACTGTCCTATAGAAATAGAATGTAAGCCACATACATAATTTTTTAATTCTTTAATATCTCCTTAAAAAGGCAAAGTGAAATTAATTTTAATAATATACCTTATTTAACACAATATATTCAATATAATATATCTTATTTAATATAATATATTCATAATACATTGTCATTTTGACATAAGGAACCAGCCACATTTGAAGTGCCCAATAGCTTTATGTCGCTAGTGGTTACCATATTGGACCCCTTTCCTAAACTCCCAGGGCCTCCTAGCACCCAGCTCTGTGATCAAAGCTTCTAACCACATTTCTCCCTATGATCCTGGGGTCCGCTGCCATGAACACTCAGCTCTTCCAACCACATAAAAATTTCACTTGACTATTTTTATCTTGTTTTCTCCCTGGCCCCAAACCAATATTTGACCTTCAGCAATGTGCTTCATTTTACCTGCTCTGGTGGGAGGTAGTGACATGTCTTTCCTTTTCCCCTGTTTCATCTTTGTATCCCTGACATTTAGCACACTGCCTAGCACACTTAACTGCCTCACATGTGGGTGGATTGGGGGAACTTAAACAGGAGTGAAGTTCAGAGGACCCCCAGCAGGGTGACATCATGAATGTCAGGCTGTTTGTACTGGTTGCCTGTGAGTTATGTCTTCATCTTTGGGACAAGCTCTCAATACCATCAGCTTTCCACGTTCAAGCTGGCTTCCTGTGGGCAAAGGTCAAGCCAGCTGTGTGGCACGGAGCCTCCCACACAGTAGGAGTCTGAAAAACCCACTGAGCCAGCTTCAGGCAGAGTGCAGCTTCCAACTGTGGAGCATGGGTGAGACCCAGGGTGGGGATACCAATGAGGAGTCGGCCCAGGAAAGGAGCCATGCACCTGTCTGGGGGAAGAGCATTCTATCTCAGGAAGCAGCAGTTGGTGGGGCCAGGGCTTCTGTGGTTAGAGCAGCAGTCACGGTTTAGAGGGAGCCCCTTCCTGGGTATGGCTGGTACTGGTGGTGGCAGCAGCCATCTTACCAGGTCAGTTCTGTGACATGGTTCTGAGATTCGTGACTGGAAGCCCAGCTGAGAGCCTGCTCTTCCAGCCCTTCCACATGGTTATATAAGCTGCTTAATAAATCCCTTTCTGCCTAAACTAGTTAGTATAGATTTTATTGTTGAAATCAAGAATCTGACCCAATTTTAACTGGTCATAGTATCAGTCTTTTAGGGGTTTCCTTTTACTATTAAGTGTATTTATACCTCTGTTATCTGATTTATTGGCTTTAAATGAAATCTTTTGAATCCCTAGCTCTAAAAGATTAGGAAATCAACTTATTTGTCTTCTTCAATAATTATTATATGAATTCTCTCTGTTCCCAAAGTTCCCAAGTTCTGGGCAGCTGGCTTTCCTACATAATTCCTGTAAACAATCATAATTCTAAATGCCAAATCTAGACTTCTTGGTGCCCTATAGTCTGATTACCCCTCCCACAGACAAAATTGTTTTTATGTTTGCCCTATAAGAAGGAGTAGTAATGGGGGAGGAGGAAGGAGCCTTCCATTAAATTCAAACCCACTCTGTGCATTGCTGGTTGCCTACGCCTTGGTATGTCTCTCTGTGGAATGGCAAGATGACTCATTTTCTCTGCTTGCTGACCCTGGCTTGTAGGATTCTCCAATAAAACCTGATTCTTAAGCCATATGAATGAGGAATTCATTCTGAGCCCTGTTTCACCATCGGTAGTGACCCCAAAGAGACTCACTTTACATTGCAGTGAAGATCATTTCTCAAAATGTAAAAAACCTAGAAGTCATCAGAGCCATAATTGCAATTTCGTAAATATTTTTTTTTAATCCACAGACAAGAACTATGACAAGCAAGGTCAAAAGATGAATGATAAACTGGGAAAAATACTTGCAACTCCTGTCTCAGAGAACTGATTTCCTAATGTAAAGAGTTCCTGCAAGTCAATAAGGTAAAGACCAATAACAACCAGTGGAAAGTGGGCCAAACAATATGGACAGTTTAAAGAAAGGAAGTTCAAAGGAAACACTAAGACAAATGACTCTTAAACATGTTCTTCTAAAATACACCAAGATTCCTGGCCTAGCGCAGTAGCTCACTCCTATAATCCTAGCACTCTGGGAGGCAAAGGAGGGTGGATTGCTTGAACTCACAGGTTCCAGACCAGCCTGAGTAAGAGGGAGACCTGTCTCTACTAAAAATAGAAAAACTGAGGCAAGAGGATGCTTGAGCCCGAGTTGGAGGTTGCCATGAGCTATATGACACCAAAGCAGTCTACTCAGGGCGACAGCTTGACACTCTGTCTCAAAAAAATAAATAAATAAAGGAAAGCACACCAAGATTCCAGTTTTCACCTCTCACAATGGCACAGAACAAAATGGATGATAAATCATGGTCTTGGCAAGAGTCTGAGGAAATGGATGTGTTTACTGATGAGAGTATAAATTGGTACAACTTCAGGAAGGGCATTTTGGTAATATTAATTTAAATTATAAATGCACATACTCTTTTAACCAGTGTTAGAATTCTAGGGATTTATTCTACAAATATACTTGCGCAAAAAGAAACTGAGTTATGTACAATTGCAGCATTGTTTGCGAGAAGAAAATATTTTAAATCGCCTGCAAACTAGAAGGAAAGTAAGAAACTTTATCTTGATGAAATAACTAGTTTGCTTTTATCCTGAACCTTAATATGTAGGAAGGAAGGCTGTCTTCTAAGGTGATAATCCAATTAGGGTGAGAAGGAGATTCAGATAGCTGGAGATTGAGTATTGCCTGCAGAACTGGCGATATTCAAAATATTCAAACACAAGTGCAAAACCAACAATACCTTGCCTAGAAGAAGCCTTTATTTAGGCTAGTTATTGAGGCTCCCTTGGATCATTTGAGATGGCAAGGGGCAGGTGAGGAAAAGAATCTTGCAGACCCACCATCTTGGCCCAGAGAGGAGGGCGAGGACACAAGGCGGAGGGACAGCTGTCGGTGACAAGGGCCCTGCAGTTGCCAACCTTTTTCTGTGAAGAGGAGGAAAGGCTCGACCAGCTCGCACAGGCACGTGGGGGCTCCGGCAGAGGTTTGGCACACTGCCCCGGTGCCTTCCCTACGAGGATTTCAGCAAATAGGTTGTCTAGGCAGCAGGGTCTACAGGAAACACTGTGCATCTTGTGGGCTGTGTGAATGGCGCCCCCTGGAGAGGATATGATTTGTAAAGTTACAGTGCGTCAGCCCTGCGGGAAAAGCACCCTCATTCAAAGGGGAGAAATAATCAATGAGGAAAACCATCAGCAGATAAAGAATACGCCGAAAATTCTTGCCAGACAACTGGTGAAAACCATGACCAAATACAGTAATCTCCCCTTATCCACAGGGGATACATTCAAAGATCCCCAGTGGATGCTTGAAACCGCAGACAGTACCGAACCCGAGCCTCACCCGCTTTCAAACCGCGGGAACTGGGGCGGAGGAAAGTGAAACCACGAACCCGGCGGGGAGGCGCGGGGGAGGCGGGTGCTGCAAATCTCCATGACCTCTAGGAACTAAAGAAAAAAGAATCTCTACACAGCAAGTACTCTGAGAAGAGATAAAGGGACTCAAGGAAAACAACGACAAAGCAACTGAAGGTGAAAAATGAGGTGGCATTCACGTTTTTGTCTTTGGAGGTAGACTCATGGCAAAACCTTAGATGTATAGCCTCGCAACATTTTTTTAAATAACCACACCCTAGTAACCACCACTCTGACATAGGTGTATGAAGGCTCCTTCCTGCTCCTCTCAATCTAAGGTAACTGCTGTTTGGATCTCTGTCATGCCACAGCGAGGCCCATTGTTGAACTTCCTATTAATGAAAACATACAGTAGTATACACATGGCCAGATTCATTCACTCTACCTTACCTCTGTGAGAGTTATCCACATTGTTGTGGATAGCAGTAGTTTATTCTTTTTCAATATTATGTGGTATTTCATTACATAAATATGCAACGATTTATTGATCCGTTTGAGTTGTTTCCAGTTTTTTAATATTATGAATACAGCTAGAACAAGCATTCCTGTGCATATCTTTCTTTCTTTCTTTTTTTTTTTTTGGCGACAGAGTCTCACTTTGTTGCTTTTGGTAGAGTGTCTGGCATCATATCTCCCAGCAACCTCAAACTCTTGGGCTCAATCTACTTGCCTCAGCCTCCCTAATAGCTGGGACTAAAGGCACTGGACACAATATCCAGTTATTTTTAGAAACAGAGTCTGTCTCTTGCTCAGGCTGGTCTGGAACCTATGAGCTCAGGCTATCCACCTGCCTTGGCCTCCCAGAGAGCTAGGATCACAGGCGTGAGCCACCCGCGCCCAGACTTCTTGTGCATATCTTTTGGTGACTATAAGCATTCTTTTCCATTTCCCAATACAAAATAATATAGTTTTTATGTCATAAAGTACACATATCCTTAGCTTTGGCACCATTAAACAGTTTTCCAAAGTGGCTGTGTCAGTTTAAATCACAAAGGCATGCTCTACATCTTTACTTGCTATTGTTCGTCCCTTTGATTTTAGCCATTCTAGGAGTAGCACTTCATTGAAGTTTTCCTTTACATTTCCCTGATGACCGACTGCTATTTTGAAACTTTGCATGTATTTATTTTTTGTGAGGGACTTGTTCAAGTCTTTGCCCATTTCCCCCATACACAAATATCTTTTTTTGAGAGCGAGTCTGCCTCTGTCACCCCAGCCTAGAGTGCAGTGGCACAATCACAGCTCACTGCAGCCTCGAATTCCTGGGCTCTTGGATTGCCTGTCTTTCCTACTGGGACAAAGGAGTTGTTTATTTTTTCTGCATAGGAATCTTTTTTCAGATATGGGTATACAAACATCTTCTCCCTGAGTGTGTCTTGCCTTTTCACTCAAATGATATCTTTTGATGAAAAGGAGTTATAAATTTTAATCAGGTCCAACTTATCAATATTCTATTTTATGTTTAGTAATTTGTGTGCCCTATTTAAGATAGCATTTCTTGCCTCAAAGTCATGCAAATACTCTCCCATGTTGCCATTTAGTTCTATGTGGCATCTCAAATTAAAGTTGGTGTACGGAGTAGGAAAGGGGGTCAAAGTTCAACTTAGTTTTTGTATGGATAGCCAGTTAACCCAGCACCATTGTTGAAAATAACACCTTTCCCACCCACAAATAGAACTTGTTATAAATCAGATGTCTGTACATGTGTGGGTCTGTTTCTCTAGCCCAGAGAGTGAGAAGCCGTCCAGTACCAACTGAGTAAGGACTTTCTTGTCCCCTCTGATCCCTCTCCTCCCTGCCACACCTGCTTCTGTCCTGGCTTCTGGCAGAGTTCCTAACAGACAGCATCTAGTTGGGAGGGGGGGAGGAAGGTGGCAGCAAAAAAAGGACCCCTTCCACCTTTCCTGGAGTGCAGCCTCTCATTTGCAACAGGCTCCAGCTGAAAGAAGGGAAAAGCTTTAATCACTAGGTTAAGACTGTGTCAGGATTTTTATTACCTGAGGGTGACCAGAGATGTGATGCAACTGTTTTGAGTTTTCATGCAGAGGGGAAGGCAAAGTTCCTCCACCGAACAGCTTTAAAGGGAGAATAGGAGATAAAAATGAAGTTGTTTCTATGATCATAAAGCATAAGTCCTGCTTGTTCAATGAGCCAGCTAACCAAAAGGATTAGTTGAGCAAGAGTTGATTCAAAGATCTGAATTTAGTATATGAACTTTAAAATCATTTTTCATTTTAATTATTATTTATCATTAAAGATTGGGAAGATCTATTTAATAGAAATTAATTGTAGAGATTGATCAAGGTATAGGTAGACATCAAGAGAAAAAGCAACAGATATACGAGAGACTTTATCTAACAAATGCAAGCAGTATAACCTAATTCTTTGTGTCTTCAAGGAATCCCAAACAACAAAAAAAGAAGGAAAAAAAAGGCTACAGGTATGTATGACTTCTACCAAGTATTTGCACTTGAAGAAAGCCATATATAATGAAGAGTACATGAAATATTTAATGTCAAGAATATGTAAATTAAAATAAATGCCAGTGACCACCTGCTCACTTGGTTCAAGCTTATAAGAGATATTTAATTATACACTTACGTCCCTTATTCTACACATAAGAGGGAATATTAAGGCACTCTTTTCTATTTCCATCCCTCCCAAGTATGTCTCTTAAATATGTTATAAGTTTATACAAGTAAATCAAGTAAAGTTTTCTGTGCCCCATTTTTAGTTTATAAGCTGTCTTCTATTGTATTGGAGACAAAATAACGTTTTGTTTTTCTATGTTATATGCACATAAGATAATTTTTTATTTTCTTAAATCCCAACGCTGCTTCTTTATATCCTGAGATATAGACATCTTTGTTGAATGTCATGTATGCAGTTTGGAGCTAGATCACCAAAACTGTGAACTTATTCTTGATTTTTTTTGTAGAGACAGAGTTTATCGCCCTTGGTAGAGTGCCGTAGCATCACACAGCTCACAGCAACCTCCAACTCCTGGGCTTAGGCAATTCTCTTGCCTCAGCCTCCCAAGTAGCTGGGAGTACAAGTGCCTGCTACAACGCCCAGCTATTTTTTTGTTGCAGTTTGGCCAGGGCAGAGTTTGAACCTGCCACCCTCAGTATATGGGGCCGGCACCCTACCCACTGAGCCATAGGCGCTGCCCATTATTCTTAATTTTAATGAGATGTAATAATCTTAAAATTATGGAAGAAATAATATATGGAAGAAAACATGTAAGGGTGATGTTGCATCCATGTGCCTGCAATGAACTGGAGGATATTTAGATTTTTTAATCAGAGAGACCCACATTGCATATAATGAGAGAATTAACTTTTATATTACATACTATATTATATTACATATAATGAGAGAATTAACTTTTAATTCTCAAAAGTTAGTCAACTATATAGTCAATTGCACAGACCCATGCATTTGCTTTCTCTTACAGAACAATATATACACGGGTTTTTTGCAAAGCATGACAATCTTCTAAGGCAAATCTCCATTTGGAAGTTAGGCCTCTTAAAATGGAACTTTGTACACATATGTGCAATATTCTCCCAATGGTTGAGAAAGGTTTATATATAATTGTGGAAGAGAGATGGTTGTTATTTAATGTTTTTGTGAACATCACATTTCTCAAATCTTTGCAACTCATATCACAGAAAAGGGAATATTTCCTAACCTATCAAGGGTTCCTACAAATAAATAAGATGACCAACCCATAATAGAAGAATAGGCTCCCCAAAAAGTATGAATGGTTTCCAGAAAAGGAAATATAAATGGATCTTATAAAAATGAAAAGATGCTCAGCTTCATCATAAAATAAATTTAGAAATTTAAAATAATGCAATATCACTTTTACCTACAGATTGGTAAAATCCAAAAATTTTATGACATATCCAAATGGGCAAGGCTATAGAAAAGCAGGTACTCACACATTGCTGGTGGGAGTGTGAACTGGTACAGGTTCTCAAGAGGGCAGTTTGACAATGTCCACCAAAATTACAATAGAAGACCAGGGGTGTTGGCTCACTTGTAATCCTACCACTTTGGGAGACTGGAGTAGGATAATTACTTGAGGCCAGGAGTTTTAGATCAGCCTGAGAAACACAGTGAGACCCTGTCTCTACAAAAAAAAAAAAAAAAGAAAGAAAGAAAAATTAGCCAGTTGTGGTGGTTCCCTGTAGTCCCAGCTACTCAGGAGTCTGAGGCAGGAGGATCACTTGAGCCCAGGAGTTAGAGGTTTCAGTAGGCTATAATGATGCCACTGTGCTCTAACCCAGGCAGCAGGATGAGACCGTGGGCTCAGCACTCGTACTCAGTGGTTAGGGCGCTGGCCACATACACTGGAGCTGGTGGGTTTAAGCCTGGCCCGGGTCTGCTAAACAACAATGACAACTACAATAAAAAAAAAAAAAAAAAAAAAATAGCCAGGCATTGTGGCAGGCACCTGTAGTCCCAGCTACTTGGGAGGCTGAGGCAAGAGAATTGCTTAAGACCAAAAGTTTGAGGTTGCTGTGACCTGTGACACCACGGTACTCTACTGAGGGCAACATAGTGAGACTCTGTCTCAAAAACATAAATAAATAAAGAAAGAATGAGAATGAGACTGTGTCTCAAAAAGAAATTAAATTACAATCAGATATATACATATGCCAAAAATTACAAGACACTAGAAGTAATATATTTTACTTTATGTAAACTATACCTTAATTTTTGAAAATGAAAAAAATGTGAATAGTCTCCTCCAAATAGATTTTATATTGACTTTAAAGAGAATGAGGTTTATGTATACTTATGCAATGAACTCTAAGGTATGTAGAGTAAAAAACTCAAGGCGTGAAGGCTATGTTAACCAGTTTGATGAAAATATTTCAAATTGTATATAAAACCAGTACATTGCACCCCATGATTGCATTAATGTACACAGCTATGATTTAATAAAAAAAAAAAAGAAAGAAAGAAAGAAAGAAAGAAAGAAAGAAAGAAAAAAAACAAAAAACTCAGGGTGTACTCAAGGTATCTGTAGCTCAGTGGTTACAATGCCAGCCACATACACTGGGGGGGGGGGGGGGAAGGGGCAAGGGAGGGTGTTGACCCCGGCCTGGGCTAAACAATGACAACTACAAAAACAAAAAAAGAATAGCTGGGCGTTGTGGCAGGTGCCTGTAGTTCCAGCTATTTGGGAGGCTGAGGCAAGAGAATCACTTAAGCCCAAGAGTTTGAGGTTGCTGTGAGCTATGATGCCACATCACTCTACTGAGAGCAACATACTGAGACTGTCTCAAAAACAAACAAACAAAAAAAACCCCACAACACTCAAGGTGTAGAATAGCCTGTGTAGTATAAGTATTGATTTTAGCCAAAGAGAAATGATGACATATACTTACACACATATATGTTTGTATATGTATATTCACAGAAGTATAAACATAAAGAGTGATTACCTTCAGGGAGGGAGCCTAGAACCTGAGGGGTAGGAGAACTCCTTTCCACTGGATATACTTTCCTTCTGTTTGGATTTTTTAAAACTGTAGTACACATTACTTTTTCAATTATAATAAATCCTAAGAAAGTGAGGAGAAATTACAAACACATACATTCTTGGCCCAAAAAGACTTCACTTCTAGAAATTTAGCCCACAATACACTTACCCAAGTACAGATTGACATGTATGTGTACAATTTGTCCATTGTGGCACTGTTTGTAAGAACCAAAGATTGGAAGCAATCAAAATGTTCCCCAATAGGACATTAGTAAAATCATGTTAGTATGAAACTGTAGAATCCTCAGAATCTACCAGAAAGAATGAGGAAGCTCTTTATGGAGAGCTTGATATCAAGATATCTCCAGAGCAAAGAGCAAAGTACAGAGTAGTACATATACTATTGTTGAGATAAAAGGGGGAAGATAAAACTTGCATATATTTGCTTAAATTTGCATAAAATCATTATGGGAGGAGACATCAATGCATAAAAAAGGATTACCTCTGGAGAACTGGACATCTGGAGAACAGAAGTGGAAAGGAAAGTTTTCACAAATATTTTGGATGTTGAGCCTCAGGAGCAAATCATCTATTGACTATGAACAAAACTCTAAGTTTCCCTGGTGTAATATTACCAAGATGGCTGCATGATAAAAAAGACAGAGGTGCTCGCTTACGAAGATAACCTTTCTTTAGCATAATCAGCATGTCCTTTATCACCACAACACTGCAGAATCTGCCTTACAGCTTTAATAAAGCATGACGATAAACTGGACTTCTTTCTAGGGATAAACTCTTTGCTTGGCTACTTGTCTTGCAGTGATGTCATCATGGCCAATCACAAAGGTTTCTCACCCTTTGACAAGGATGTGGGCACCCAGCACGGAGAATAGCAAAGGGCCCCCAGGGGAAGGCTAGAGGTGCTGATTTAGGAACGAAGCCTTTCCTGTAGTGGACACTGTCTTCACAGTGTTCTCCCTCTCCAGGAACACGTGGCGCTCGGCCAAGCACAGCAACTGTGGTCACACGGCTGACACCTGTCATGGCTACTCCCCAGGAGGCTGCTGGTCTTAGTCCCTTCTGTGCTGCTGTAACAGACTGTCAGAGACTGGGTAACTCGTAAAGAAAAGAAATGTACTTCCCACAGTTCTGAGGATTTGTAAGGCTTGGATCTGGCAAGGACCTTCTTGCTGCATCATCCCATGGCAGAAGGCAAGAGGGTGAGAGAAGGCAAGAAAGGGCAAGAGAGAGAAAAGGAAACGAGCATGGGGGAGAGGGGACTGAGAGCAAACTCGCCAGTTTATAAGTCCTCTCCCAAGTTAATGAGCCCACACCCACAAGAAGACTGCTAACCCGCGCATAAGGGTGAAGCCCTCACATCCAACCATCTCCCTTTGGGCCCCACTTCCCAACACTGTTGCCTTGGGGATTAAGTTTCCAATACGTCCTTTTTGACGGAAAAAATTAAACCCTAGAGTACTATTTGAGCAAAAGAATAGCCAGAGAACTCCAAGCCTAACACTAACAGAATCACCCTATTTATAATTATAGGCTTACAATTTGTCGATAATGTATCAGTATTTCTGAATATCAGCCAGACTCTTTTATTCTATGATAATGAGAAATAATTTAGATTCAAAAAGGCAACACATGTACATGCTTGGTGCAATGAGTTATTCTCAGAACACATTGCCATAACAATGATTAGAGTGTATTAAGAATTAATATTGAGAAGACTAATTTAAACTATTCTGTATTATGCCATATAAGTGGACATTACTATTTAAAAAGAAGACAGTAAATATATTGACATAATTAGTTCTAAGTACGTTTATTCTCTAAGTATTTTATATATTAATTTTTATGTCACTTTCAGTATCTGAACATTTTCTTGGTCGTAAGAGTTTTTTAAATTTTTATTCTATTTTATTTTATTTCTTTGAGGCAGAGCCTCATTCTGTAGCCCTGGGTAGAGTGCCATGGAGTCACAGCTCACAGCTACCTTAAACTCCTGGGCTCAAGTGATCCTCTTGCCTTAGCCTCCCAAATAGCTGGGACTACAGGTGCCAGCCACAATGCCTCACTAATTTTTCTATTTGTGATGGGGACGGGGTCTCACTCTTGCTCTGGCTGGTCTCAAACTCCTGAGCTCAAGTCATCCACCCACCTCAGCAGCCCAGACTGCTGGGGTTACAGGCATGAGCCACTGTCCCCAGCCATCATGAAAGATTTTTAAACCTGTGTACAATTTAGAACTCGTTTGGTAGCAAGTGAAAGAAAATCTGACCCAAACACTGGCTTGAACAAAACAGGAATTTACTTGATTATGTAACTGAAAAGTCCAGCAATAGGGCTTGCTGATATCTTGGCTTAAAGGCTAAAATGTATCATCAGGACCTCGCTCATCTCAGCTGTGTTCTGAAAATATGAAGATGGCCGTAGTAACTCCGGGCCTCTCATTCCCTCAGGTAAAAATCTAGCAGAACAGAGAAAAAAGTCTTTCTCCTAGACATTCCAGCAAAAGCATATTACTTCTCATTGGCTCTGAATGAGACGTGTAGTCATCAATCAGTTTGTCCCGGACAATGCAATATGTGGACTGATTTAGGTCACAAGCCCTGTTCCTGAGCCAGGGGTGAAGCCCAGCCAAAGTAGCCACTCTGGAAAGGCAGGGATTTCTACAGAAAGGTGACTGCACGGTGGGCAGTGGAGAGAGCAGCTGTCGGTAAACAGCTGTGGCCTGAGATAATTGGTGTGCAACGGAAATCCAGTAGGAATGAGGATTTTCCGAAAACAAGAAAGGAACACTGAAAGAGGGCGGACTAACAGGAGAAGTTTCTACCCATCACTTGACATTAATATTTTAAATTAAAAAGTCAATGTTTCTGAGCTTGATATGCAATTTCAAAAAGAAAGAATAATTAATGTTTCTGGACTTGATATGCAATTTCAAAAAGAAAGAATAATTGCTTTATTCTTCAAAACTAAGGGGGAAAAAAACCTTCATAAAATTAGTCTGAAGAAAATGTTACCCTGAGAATTACTGCAGATATGATTACTTTCATCTAAAAGCATGTAGAAATAAAAGACAGTGCCAGGAATCAGCTGCTGACAGTTCTAGATGGAATGCCTAATTTGAAAATGATTTCTTTCTTTTCCATGTAAGGCTCTTCTGTAATATGTAAATTGGAGGTGATTCGTACAGCTCCTGTGGTGGCAAAATGAGAGCTAGAGTAAGAAGTTTGGGTGAGAAGCAGAGTGACTTTTAAAAATAGTTTTACTGTCAGTTCCTATACTCATGAAGCCTTTAATGGCAAGAAATTTAGTCCAAGAATTTTTTCTAAGTCACTGCAAAGAATTAATAATCATCGTGGAAAGAGTTTCTGAAGAAGCACTATCCTGCCCTTTGACACAAAGCCAGGTAGATTTAGCGTATAATTTCTCCTAAAACTCCTCTGTTAGACGCTTTGGGGAACCTACCAACAGCTTCTTTCTTATTTAAAAATACATACATAAATAAAATAAAAGCCCTATTTTGATCAGGCAATGATGTTCCCAGCTGCAGGGTCTAGGTAAATCACAGCCTTTGCTTCTCTTTTGCCAATCTAACTATGGCCCAAGAAATCTGCTGGGAGCCTCAATTTTAACTCCTCCTTAGGGAGATTTAAAAGAAGAGAAAGAGAAAGCCTTTTTGCTCTAGTTTCTGTCCTTCTGTCCTTTTGTCCTTCCTCAGGACAGAGGACCACTGAGGACATAATTAGAGCAGCTGCGCTATCTGGTGGCTAGAAGGGGAAAGTCAAGGAGACAGCGAATTTGTGCCCAGACAGCGTCCAGCTGCCCCACCAGCCCAGAGGTGCCAGACCTTTGTTAAGTGGCGTAATATGGGTCATGTGTGTTGAGCCACTTTTAGTTGAATATCCTACTGCTTTTAACCAAAGTCCTTTCTACATGACAGAGCACGTCCTCAAATTTCCGATTTGTGATTGCCATGCTAAATACCACATAGCTAAATTTGGAGGTTATATACTTGCCTTACAAAGCCTAAAACAAAGGAACAATTTCCAAAAATATATTCTTGAAGAACAATTATTTACTATCCTATTCATTTACACTTTATCCAGAGCATGTTTTTTTTAATCAAGCCAGGCCCTTTTTGCTATTTCCTTTGGAAAGCTGTTAAATAAATGTATTAGTAAGATAACATCCCCTCACAGCTGACACCTGTCCTCCCGCTTCAACTATGACAATCAGTGAAATTTGAGCAGGAAAGTTTTGAGCTCGTGATAATGAAGAACTTTCACTCAAAGCCATGCAAAGACACGACAGGCTGATCTTGAAGCTGGTGGGAAGCCTCACCATGAGAGATGTTTTAAGCACGAACAGATTGACAGGACTTTGTCAAGGAAATTTAACTGTCAGATGGAATTCAACTAGATAATCTTTAAGGTTTCCCTCAAATCGAAGATTCAAGGATTGCATGTACTTGCATCTCAAATCCTCAAACTGAAAAGCATCTTTTTTGTTTAATTTTGTAAGACTATTTTTATTACCATCTTCTCTCAAATTTTTGATATACATGTGTGTGTGTATATATATATTTCTGCCTTCTAACCGCTTACTTTTCATCCTTAATAGCACATGACCCGAATTCTATACCCTATTTTATATTATAAGTATTCTTAGTTTACTAATGACTTTGAAGACTCAAGCCCAATCCAACACATTTTTTTTTTAATCTTTGTCCTGCTTGGATGCAGCTACGTCTGAGCCTGTTTGCCAACTCCTGTTTGAAATTCTCTCCTTCCTTCCATGATGTTCTAGACACCTGAGTCTTTTTGTTTTATTTAATTTTGTTTTATTTTTTTCTTTGTAGTCCTAATCAAGACATAACTGAATGACCTGGGGGAACTTTAAAAAAGTATACACGTCTAAGCTCCATTCTGAGAATTCTGATGAAGTGGGTCTAGTGTAAGATGCCTTTGGCCAAACAGCCTATGTTTGTAAGGTTTACGTTCCCCCTTCTTTCCTGTCACTCGTGTTTTGAGAACAAAGAAAAAGCAGTAATGGCTGTTGTTTAGAGCACCAAGTTCTGTACAATGTTACACAGTTAAATTTGGATTTTAAACTAATGAGGACAATGCTCATGTGTTATTAAAGAGGGAGCAAGTGGATGGTCTTTTTAAGTAGAAAAAAAAAAACACTAACAATAAAGGAAAAGAACGGTAAATGAAGCTATGTTAATAGCTTCTACTTAGTACTCCAGCAGTGCTGTCCGGTTGACCAAGATATTGCGGGCCTGTCAGTTATCCAGCGTCACCGCCACCGCCCAGAATTATCTCTGTGGAAAGTTTGTCCTCAGCCCATTGTGACCATGCCGCAGATACTTTACTTCAGGCACTTCTGGGTTGACTGCTGGAAAAATTGCTAGAGATGGCCTTCTGTTTGTTGGTGGAGGTGTTGGTGGCACTATCCTATATGCCAAATGAGATTCCCGCTTCCAGGAAAGTATAGAGAAACCACACCTTGCTCTTTGAGGTGGTTCTTGGTTCCGCACCTTATGATGTTCAGTTGCCAAAGAAGCTGATTGAGTCTGCTCCACTAAAAATCTCTAGTATATCAGAGGTAATGAAAGAATCGAAACATCCTGCCTCAAAACTCCAAAACCAAAAGGGAGATACTCGGGCATCAACAGCAGCAGGTAATACCCTGTCAGTCCCAGTCCCTGCTGTTCAGCATGAAGATGTTATGAAAATTGATCACCCAAAACTGGTGAAGGAAAGCCCACACCTGCTCTTGCTAGGGGAAGCATCCTCATCTTATGTAAGGGAGTGACCATCTGAAGGAGTTGCAGCTTGCCTTTCACAACAGGAAAAACAACAAGTTAAACTTGAATCTCTAGCCAAGAGCTTAGAAGATGCTCTGAGCCATACTGCTAGCGTCACTCAGCAGGCTGTTGCAGCTCAGAATGCTGCAGTCCAGGCTATCGATGCACCTTCCAACATACTGAAAGCAGCCATGGACAATTCTGAGATTGCAGGTGAGAAGTCTGCTCAGTGGTGCACAGTGGAGGGTGCACTGAAGGAACACACAAAGGCAGTAGATAAAGCTGCCAATGTCCTTCTCAAAGCCAATGAAGGGTTAGAGAAGATGAAAAGTGTGATTGAAAATGCAAAGAACAAGGAGGTTGCTGAGGCCAAACTTCATATAACTGCTGCAGAGGGGAAAATTCAAAACATGATAATTGATCTGGATAATGTGGTCAAAAAGATCCAGGCAGCTCCCTCTGAAGCTAAGGTTGTTATCTCAGTATCATGTGCTGGTGGTCCAAGCCTGGGGTGACTTTAAATGAGAACTGGACAGTATTACTCCAGCAGTCCTTCCCGGATGGAAGGAGGTGAGGTTTCTGACCTAGCTGAGAAGCTTTCTACTGACAATCTGCACTCCCTGATTGCTCACGCACATGGTTGCATTGATCAGCTAAACGGAGCTAGCAGACAGAAGGCCACAGAGAAGCAACATATCACCTTAGCCTTAGAAAAACAAAAGCTGGGAGAAAAGCGGGCATTTGACTCTGCAGTGGCAAAAGCATTAGAACATCACAGAAGTGAAACATAGGCTGAAGAGGACAAAAAGGTAGAGGAAATCAGACGCCGTGGAGAAAGGAACGTACAGCTGCCCCGTACTGATCACTTACGAGACGTCCTTAGGGTACAAGATAGGAACTGAAGTATGAATTGGAGCAGGACTAGCTGAGAAACTCTCTGAACAAGAATTACAGTTTTGTCGGCTCACTCAAGAGCAAGTTGACAACTTTACTCTGGATGCAAACACTGCCTGTGCCAGACTAAAAGGTATTGAACAGGCTGTTCAGAGTCATGCGCTTGCTGAAGAGGAAGCCAGAAATGTCCTCCAACTCCAGCTTTCAGTGGAGGCATCGAAGTACAGCACAAAGACCCCATCAAAGCCAACTATTCTGACAACGAATTTATGCAAGCTTTAACTGTAGCTGTCCCTCCGGAGTCCCTGACCTATACAGTGAAGAAACACTCAGAGCCCGTTTCTATGTGGTCCAAAAACTGGCCCGAAGGGTTGCAATGATTGATGAAACCAGAAATAGCTTGTACCAATACTTCCTCTCATACTTGCGGTCCTTGCTTCTGTCCCACCTCAGCAGCTTAAATTATTGTCACACACCTCCTATTGTATTGAGAATGGTGATCTGGAGCTGGCCGCAAAGTTTGTCAATCAGCTGAGAGGGGAGTGCAGAGGAGTGGCCCAGGACTGGCTGAAGGAGCCCAAATGACCCTACAAACTAAGGAGATAGTGGAAGTCCTGACAGCATATGCCTGCACTGTAGGAATAGGAACTACCCAAGTACAGCAAGAGTAAGGTCTAAGAAGAGTTTTATAAAGTCCTATTTCATGTCAAAGGAAATCAGCAATGGTATATGAAGGGTTTGCAACAAGGGCCCCAGAATTGTCTAGAATCCTGCAAGTTACAAGTCCTGTTCTAAATGTTAACACCTGCTGCAGTTATATTCTTTCCATTTGCTATCCCCTCAGTGAACTCCAGGAGTGTTTTCTTTGCAACTTGTGTAACATTTTCTATTCTTCAGGTTTTGCTGATCAGGCTTGTGAGGCCCATCAAAATAACATTTGTGATCACTAATACTATTGATTATGCCCTTGGAGCAAATGGAATAAAGCAATGGATGAAAACTGAAAAGAAAAAAAAAACAAAAAACTTCTGTTCATCACAAGATACCATTAAAAGTGTAGAAATGTAAGCCACGGAATGGAAAATTACACTTGCATCAAAAATTATTGAGAAAGGACTTGTATCTATATGAAGAACTCTTACAAATTAATAAGAAAAATACGAACAACAGAATGGATATTCTTGAAGAATTCTGGAAGTTGCCCATGAGAGATCCAGTTCACTAGCCCTAGGGAAGCTATCTTAACAAAAATGTTAGCCAAGTAAGTTCCTTACACCATGAGAAGTACTTGCTTTCCTGCTGTTACTACTTTCACGGTCTATCCTTGTCTTTTGCAGAGTTACTAACACAGAGCCTGTGGCTTAGAGAGGAGGAGAGTGAGAGAAAGAAAGGCAGGACACAGATTTGCACCTGCAGGAGGCCCTAGAAGAGAAAAGATGTAATTACTGAATTGAGGTCGTTTTTGCATAGTGTTTCAGTGATATTTTCACTGGGTATACACTTCTAGGTTGGCAGCTATTTACATTAACAAATTAAGGTATCATTCTGCAATTTTTTTGCTCCATAATTGCTGCTGAGAAGTTAGCAAATTATTGCTTCTTTGAAAGTAAACTGTCCTTTTGTCTGTGGCTGTTCTTAATATTCTCTTTCTGTTGAGTTTTTTATCTCTATCCTGTGGCTATATGTGGCTTTCATTTTCTGTATTCTTGTAATTCATTGGGCTTCTTGACTTTCTGTGTTGATGTTTAGAGCTCAAAAATTCTCATACATTATCTGATTTAATGTTGCTTCTACCTCATTCTCTTATACTTCTTCTTTTAAGACTGAAGTTGAACCTGTGGGACATTTTCTTGGTTGTAGCCATCATTGTTGTTTGGCGGGCCTGGGCTGGATTCGAACCCAGCAGCTCAGGTGTATGTGGCTAGCACCTTAGCCACTTGAGCCGAGCTGACATTTTCATTCTCTTCTGCCCCTTTTCTTGGCCCATTCTTTTTTCTCTCTGTGCTTCATTCTAGATGAGGTTTTCTGATCTACCTTCATGTGTACTAATTCTATCTTAGTTGTATCTAATTTGTTCTGAAATCCATCCATTTATTTCTTAATTTAGGTTCTTCTATTTTTTACTATTAGAATTTCTATTTGGTTCTTTTAAAATTCTGCTATTTTTTATACTGTGTAGTTCTATACTAAGATACTAGAATCCCTGAGTGTCTGTTTCTGTAACCAGTTGTATTTTCTTTTTCTTGTTCATGGTGTGTGTTTTTTGTTTTCTCTTGTTTAAGATAAGTTCTCACCCCATTGTCCAGGCTAGAATGCATTACTATTATTATCATAGCTCACTGCAACCTCAAACTCCTGGGCTCAAGTGGTACTGCTGCTTCAGCCTGCCTGTACCTGGGACTATAGTATACCACCATGCCCAGCTATTTTTCTATTTTGTTTTTGTAGAGATAGGGTCTCACTCTTGCACAGGCTGATTTCAGACTCCCAACCTCAAGCAATCCTCTTGGCCTGGCTTTCCAAAGTGCTAGGATTAAGGTGTGAACCGCTGCACTCAGCTGTAGTGTTTTATCATTTTGTTGCTTGGTTATTTGTTCCTCTATCCTGACAATTGTAAGGTTTAATTATTTGTAAAAATAATTTGAAGCCTATTATGATGTTCTCTTTCTGTAAGAATTTTTATTTCTTCTTCCATGCATTTAGGGGCACCAACAATCCAAGATGACCCTAATTCAGTTTCAGGGCTTGAGACTTTCTGGGATACCCAGATGACTCCAAGACAGACTACGTTACATGATAGAATTAGTTTACTTTCAATTCACCCTTATTTCTAGTACCCATCCTTTCAGTTCCAACTCAAGGTGTAGGTTACCCCTTTCTGTTGGGTCCTAGACTCTAACTTCTATTCCTGTTTTTTAAGGAAATTGATGGGAAATTAATTGATTAAAGGAAAATATTAAAAGGAATTAAAGGAAAATATTTAAAATAAATTATTTAGTCCTTCAAGAACTTTTGTGCTATCCTCCAGAATGTCTCAGCCTGTGCTGATAAAAATAATGAATTTACAATGTAATAAACTAAAAAAAATAATTTTGGTTATGCAATTACTCAGATCAAATCAAGACATTAAGTAAAATTAAATTTGCCTATGTCTTACATCAATCGTAGGCATCATATTTTTCTTTAAAAAAAAAGAAAGAAAAATAATTTTCTTTTTTTTTTTTAATATTTATTTATTTATTTATAGAGAGAGAGTCTCACTTTATGGCCCTTTGGTAGAGTGCTATGGTGTTACAGCTCACAGCAACCTCCAGCTCTTGGGCTTAGGAGATTCTCTTGCCTCAGCCTCCCGAGTAGCTGGGACCACAGGCGCCCGCCACAACGCCTGGCTATTTTTTTGTTGCAGTTTGGCCGGGGCTGGGTTTGAACCCACCACCCTCAGCATATGGGGCTGGCGCCCTACTCACTGAGCCACAGGTGCCACCCATGAAAAATAATTTTCTTGCCATCAAGTTTTTTTAACAAGAGATGTTTTACCATTCATAATTTTTTTTTTTTTTTTGAGACGGAGTCTCACTATGTCACCCTCAGTAGAGCACAGTGGTGTCACAACTCACAGCAACCTCAAACTCTTGGGCTTAAGTGATTCTGTTGCCTCAGCCTTCCAAGTAGCTGGGAATACAGGTGCCTGCCACAAAGCCCGGCTATTTTTTGTTATTGTTGTAGTTGTCGTTGTTGTTTAGCAGGTCCAGGCTGGGTTTGGACTTCCTAGCTCCGATGTATGTGGCCAGCGCCCTAACCACTGAGCTATGGGTGTCGAGCCACCATCCATAATGTTTATGAATATTAAACTTCTAAATCTGTATGAATGTCAAAGATTATAAACTATGTTTTAGATAATTGTGGGAAGCTGAGAACATGGCTAATCTAACACAGTATTGTTAATGTGTTAATCGGAAGAGACAAGGTTAAGATACAGCAATAAACAATTCCCAACTTTTATTGGTTTAACCTACTAGAGTTTATTTTTCATTCATACAAAGTTGGCTGCCAGTGTGATGGCTTTTCCAGACATTGCTTGCCAACTGTGCCTCACATTCAGGCTATCTCCACCTTTTGGTTTTGCCATCTCAGCATTTGGCTTCTGCTGTCATTGTGATAGGAAAAGAGGCCTTGAGAACTAGTAAGAGCTCGTCTTTTTATGCTTTGTCCCAGCAGTGACATGTGCCACTTCTGCTCGTAGCTCATTTGTCTAACTAGTCACATAGACCCACCTCACTGAAAAGGAGCTAGGAACTGTGGGGAGGACATGGATGTTCGGTAACTAATACATTATAATAAATTATATCTCTTCTGATGTAATTGAACTTACAATGAATTCCTTAGAGTTTTTCAACTATGAGTTATTTCCAAAACAACATAAAACCAATATCGTCATCTCCAATATTTGAAGAAGAAGACCCTATCCTGTCTCTTCCCTAGAGCAGTTAAGAAGTTCTGTCAGCTTCAAAACATAAATCACAGCATGGAACTTCTATTGTTCTTAGATAGTTGCCTTATATTCAAAATGAAGGAATTGGACTGAATGGTTTCTAATGTCATGTTCAGAGCCCTTGAAATTATTGTTTAACTTCCAAAACCAGTTCTTTTTAACTTTAATTTATAGTGTCTTTTTTCAGGATTCTCAGATTTTTAGCCCAAACTGTCATGATTCACTATAAGTTTCAGTCTCTTGAAAAAACAAAATCGATACATGAATTAGAGATTTGGGTAAATTTTATGCATCTGGTTTATGTCACACAGGATTTCCATCCAAGGATCATTACTTTTTTGGTAACGTTAAGTTAAAGAATGAAAACACTATTCTGTAGGTACAATGGCAAGGAGTGAGCTCAGTTTATTATACCCAGCTCCATCTTGCTAAGGGCTTTCAACACTCCCGCTTTAAGACCGGAAGCTCAGCTGAATGAGTTTAGTAATAACTGCAAAATCCTGTGAAACCCCAGTTTCCCCTTGTAAGCACTCCCCTTACCAGGTGTTGGCTCTTGTCAAATTGTTTGCATTAAGGGTTCCCCCAGCCCTGCTGAAAGTCCCTTATAAAAGGTTTCCACGCCTGCTTCTAGGGGTCGAGACTGAGGCGTGAGCCCCCTCTTGGCCCAGCTGGTCAATAAAGGACCTTTGCTTAATTTGGACTCAGTGTGCTGGCGTTTCTCTATTCCACTCACTTTGGGTATAACAAGTTTATCTAAAAAATTAACATGAGCTTACATCATTAAATCTTTGTATTTTATTATTTTATTTATTTTAATTTATTTTACAGTGTCTCAAGCTATTGCCCTGGGTAGAGTGTCATGCCGTCGTAGCTCAGAGCAACCTCCAACTCAGGCTCAGCCATCCATTCGCCTCAAGTGTCTCTATTTTTAGTAGAGATGGGGGTCTCACTTTTGCTCAGGCTGGTCTCGAACTCATGAGCTCAAGCAATCCACCCTTCTCAGCCTCCCAGAGTGCTAGGATTACAGGTGTGAGCTGCTGTGCCCAGCATTGTGCATGTTTTGTTAAGAGAATTCCTTAGTAAGATAATTTTGCTAAATTTTTTTCTTTTTCTGTTTTTCTTTTTTTAAATCATAGCTGTGTACATTAATGCAATCATGGGGCACCATACACTGGTTTTATAGACCATTTGACATATTTTCATCACACTGGTTAACATAGCCTTCCTGGCATTTTCTTAGTTATTATGTTAAGACGTTTACATTCTACTTTTAGTAAGTTTCACATGTACCCTTGTAATATTGGTAATAAATAATCTCTGAACATGCGGTTGTAGAATTAGATCCTGTAGAGTCCAAACTGGTAACAATGAAGCAGATACATAGGAGTCCTGGAGATAGTCAAGAATAGGACAGGGCACATTAAAGGGGGGATCCAGTGCCTGCAAAGTGTTGCTGTGGAAGAAGTCATGAAATGATGTATACAAACTTTCTGATTTCTAAATGTAGGCAACTAGTTCAAAATACTTTTTAAAAACACCACCACCATGCCCAGCAATATATACAATTTTTATTTGTCAATTAAAATTTCTTTTAAAGTATACCTTATAGCACCTTAGAACAGGTTTGTTAAGAACTATTTTTCAAACACACTATGACCCACTGTAAGAAATCCTGTGTTTCAAACTGAGTGCACGGTATGCACCTGTAGGCCCGGGTACTCAAGAAGGGGAGGTAGGAGGATCTCTTGAGCTCAGGAATTCAAGTTTAGCCTGGGCAGCTTAACAAGACCTCCATTTACAAAAAAAAAAAAAAGAAGAAGAAGAAGAAGAAGGAGGAGGAGGAGGAGGAGGAGGAGGAGGAGGAAGAAGAAGAAGAAGAAGAAGAAGAAGAAGAAGAAGAAGAAGAAGAAGAAGAAGAAGAAGAGAAAAAAAGAAAGAGAAGAAGAAAGAAGGAGATCCTGAATTTTAAATGACCATTCATTACACACAGACGCATCATGCACCTGAAATAAAAATGTGATATACTCTGATCTTTTCTGTTCTCAGTTGTTTGTATTTTTCAAAATGCTAGAATCTTACCAAATTTATTTCCTATCCATGTAAGAATTTTGCACCAACAATGTAAAAAACGCTCGTTTGTCCGATTCTGGCTCTGAAGCAGAATAATCTATTGATTTTTTTCAAGAAAAATCCAAACCCCAGATGGATTTTGACTCATTTAATCTAGGCTGGGGGTTGGACATCAACATTTTATGTTTTTAAAGTCTTTGGGTGATTCCAACATACAGCAAGAGGTTAAAAATCCACTATTTAAAACTATTTTCCAGTTTGATATTTCAAGCAAATGTTTTAAGGAATAAATATTTTCTTTTATTTTAAAATGAAAATGCATGAAGAAAACGCAAGGCCGATGGAGTGACTTAGTTTCCCTGAAGCTCACGTTCATTGGCAGTGACATCTATAGTAACATCATACCTAAAATGAAGGGTAAATTGTGTTGTTTTTTTTTGAGACAGGGTTTCACTGTCTTGCCCCAGCTGGATGAACTTGAACTCCTGGGCTCAAGCAATCCTCCTGCCTCAGCTTCCTGAAGAGTTGGAACTATATATGTAACTTTTTAAGCAATTAAAAATAAACGTAGAACTAACTCTGTGACTCTAACGACACATAGTCACATTTTTTTCACTTAGAAGAGTTTTTAATTTTATTTTCTATTTTATTAAAAATAGATAATGTATTATAAAAATACATTCATAATATAGAAAATAAGAATGAAGAGCGTATGTAGGTATTTATCACTCAATTAAAAAAATAAAGAACATTACCATCACCTGTGTGGCCCTCTCTGCTCCCATTTCTTTTCTTTCTTTCTTAGAAATAAACACTAGCCTAACTTTGGTGTTATTTTGCAATGCTTAAGTCTTTAACAACTTTGTATACTTATATAAAAAGCTGGTTAGTTTTGTATGCTTTTAAATTTTATTCCGATGGAATCATATTTGTGCATTCTGTGACTTGCCTTTTTTATTTGAGATTATATTCCAGAGAGTCATCCATGTGATTGTAATTGCTTTTATTTTCACCATTATATAGCACTCCATGCTATGAACATGCTACAATCTATCTTATTCCATTGCTGATGGACAATGTGTTGTGGCACTGTGATCAATCAGATGGTCTGCGTTTCCTGATGCACATTCTGTAGAGTTTCTTTAGGATACATCCCTAGAAGGAACATTGGGTTCTATGACATGCACACTTTCAACTTCACTGGACAATGACTAATTGTTTTTCCAGTTATTGTTTCAACGTATCCTCTCACCAGGAGTATTAGAATTTGCATTGTTCTACATCATTGCTAACACTCAATATTAGTAGACATTTATTTTTTCCAGCCTGTTGTGTATAAAATTATATTTTAATGTATCAT
>CAUYPK010001819.1:0-13343 GCA_963574355.1 Loris lydekkerianus | reverse complement strand
AACATTGTTAAAATGTCCATACTGCCCAAAGCAATATATAATTTTAATGCAATACCTATTAAAGCTTCATTGTCATACTTTAAAGATCTGTAAAAAATCATACTTCATTTTATATGGAATCAGAAAAAACCTTGAATAGCCAAAACATTACTCAGCAATTAAAAACAAAGCAGGAGGAGTCACGCTACCAGACCTGAGACTGTAGTATAAATCAATAGTGATCAAAACAGCATGGTACTGGCACAAAAGCAGAGAAGTAGATGTCTGGAACAGAATAGAGAACCAAGAGATGGATCCAGCTACTTACCGTTATTTGATCTTTGACAATCCAATTAAAAACATTCAGTGGGGAAAAGATTTCCTATTTAACAATTCGTGCTGGGTAAACTGGCTGGCAAACTGTAGGAGATTGAAACTGGACCCACGCCTTTCACCATTAACTAAGATAGACTCTCACTGGATAAAAGATTTAAACTTAATATATGAAACTATAAAAATATTTGAAGAATGTGCAGGGAAAACTCTTGAAGGTATTGGCCTGGGTGAATATTTTATGAGGAGGACTCCCCAGGTAATTGAAGCAGTATCCAAAATATACTACTGGTACCTGATCAACTAATAAGCTTCTGCACAGCCAAGAACATAGTGAGTGAAGCAAGCAGACAGCCCTCAGGATGGGAGAAAGTATTTGCAGGTTATATCTCAGATAGAGGTCTAATAACCAGAATCCACAGAGAACTCAAACGTATTAGTAAGAAAAGAACCCGTGACCCCCATCTCAGAGTGGGCAAGGGTCTTGAAGAGATACTTCTCTAAAGAAGACAGGCGCACGATCTACAAAGACGTGAATAAAAGCTCATCATCCTTAATCATCATAGAAATGCAAATCACAACTACTTTGAGTTATCACGTAACCCCAGTAAGTGTAGCCCACATAACAAAATCCCAAAACCAGAGATGTTGGCGTTGATGTGGAGGAAAGGGCACACTTCTGTAGTGCTGGTGGGTATGCCCACTAATACGTTCCTTCTGGAAGGATGTTTGGAGAATACTTAGAGACCCCAAAATAGACCTGCCAGTGGATTCTCTACTCCCTTTGCTAGGTTTGTACCCAGAAGACCAAAAGTCACAGTATATCAAAGACATCTGTACCAGAATGTTTATTGCAGCCCAATTCATTAAGTCATGGAGGAAGCCCAGGTGCCCATTGACCCATGAATGGACTAGCAAATTGTGGTATATGTATACCATGGAATATTATGTAGCCTTAAAGAAAGATGGAGACTTTACCTCTTTCAAGTTTACATGGATGGAGCTGGAACATATTCTTCTTAGCAGAGTATTTCAGGAATGGAAGATAAAGTATCCAATGTACTCACCCCTACTATGAAGCTAAATTATAGCTTTCACATGAAAGCTATAGCCCAACAATAGCACAAGACTATGGGGAAGAGGCCAAGGAAGAGGAAGGGAGGGGGGAGGTTTTGGTTAAGGTACGTAATAGGTGGGGCCACATCTATGGTGCATCTTGTTATGGGTACAGGAGAAACTTAGTAAATGCAGGATACAAATGCCTACATACAGTAACTAAGAAAATGCCATGAAGGCCATGCTGAACAGTTTGATTAGAATACTTCAGATTGTATGTGAAAGCAGCACATTGTACCCCTTGATTGCACTAATGTACATAGCTATGATTTAAGAATAAAAATAAACAAATTAAAAAAAAAGAATAATAGTGACCAAAAGAGCAATATTTTTTGTTGTTGACTGTGAAACATTTAAGGTATTTGGACTCTAATCTGAGAGATTAGTTGAAAAAAGAATGATTTGATATTTAGCCCTCTGCTCGGTGCTGGGATATTAGAGCAAGTACGATTTAATTCCTTATCTTGAAGTACTTGAATTGGAAGTGGTGAAATAGGCATATAGGCAGATAGGTTTTTTTTGTTGTTACATCAGATAAGGGCTTTGCTTTCTCCTTTCCCCCTCTAATGTGGAAGCACACACAAAAGGGAGCAAAAGGAGGGATAACCAAATCTATTTTAGGTCCAAATATGTGTCTAGTATGTGATATATGTCATCTTACTTTAGGATGTAGGAGAAATTATGTGTGCTTTTGTATAGATCCTTGCATAAATTAGGTAGTGTATATAAAATTGACAATGTAAGAGAAATACTAAAATCCTGTTTAAAAAGAAAACTTCAGCATCTGTGGCAAAACTATTTTTTTAAAAAGGCATAATTCAGAATAGTGATGACCACTGGGAAGGAGGCAGGAAGGTGAGATAGGGGATAGGGGCCTGTATGTAACATAGGATTATGTTTATTCAGCTTGGGTTGCTGTTACAAATCACCATAGACTGGGTAGTTTAAACAATACAGCTTTATTTCTCACAGTTCTGGAGGCTGGAAGTCTGAGATGAAGGTGCCAGCTGGTGAGCTTCTTGGTGGGCACCCCATTTCTGTTGTGTCCTCATGTTGCTATTCCCATCATGGGGACTCACCTTCAAGATCTGCTAAGGCTAAAAACCTCCCAAAAGGCCATATGCCCAAACACCATTACATTGGAAAATAGGATTTCACCATATGGATTTTGGGTGTGTGTGTGTGGGGGGAGACACAAAAATTTAGTCCATGGCAGATTAGAAATCTGGTAATTCATAAATTGGGTGGTGAATTCATCTAGAACTTGAACTGGAGGTAGTGAAATAGTTATATATAGGCAGATAGGTTTTTTTCTTTTGTTACATCAGATAAGGACTTTGCTTTCTTTTTTCCCCCTCTAAGAATGAGGCTTCGTAACCTACATAGTTACGAAGACCTATATATATTCCTCTGTATTTATGAAATGTTACATTTGGACTCTAATTTGAGAGATTAGTTGAAAAAAGAATGATTTGATATTTAGCTCTCTAAAAATCAAGATATTTTAGTAATCAAACATTTCCTAATCTGAATTTCATAGTTAAAAGCTTTTGCTTACATTTCATTTTGGGAGAAAAAGCTAAACTCACCCAGTTAGCCAAACTAGCTTTTTGCTCTCTTTCCACTTTGTTCATTCATTCTTCTATATTTTACTTAATTCTTGAAACAGAATAACAGTAATGTAGAAGTCTATTCTTTCTTTCTTTCTTTCTTTTTTTTTTTTTTCAGTTTTTTCTTTGGCTGGGGCCGGGTTCAAACTCACCACCTCCAGTATATGGGGCCGGCACCCTACTCCTTTGAGCCACAGGTGCCACTCTTGTAGAAGTCTTTTCACATGGCCTGCTTGCTTTTCTGCTCTGTAAGCTGCATGTACTCTGTCTAGAACCCAGCTCATAAGTAAATGGATTCTGTCTGGGCTGCCTAGCCAGATATATAAGTATTCATTCCTTCAGTGTGTGTGTTTATCTGTATTTAATCATGTTTGTCTTAGAAGATTTTTGTAGTGTTTCCCTGTTTTCTGGGCAGTTTTAGAATTGAGGGTCATCGGTAGGGAAAAAAACCAGAAAAATCCCATTTCCTCTTTCTTCTGTGTCCTATGTTATATAAGCGTTTACTGAAAATAGCACCAATTTTCTGGGAAAGGTCTTGACTGAGACTTTTCTCACCCTCAGTGTTTCCTTCTTACAAGTTGGTCATGTGCTTGCTCAAGCTTGGCTTATGAACCGTGTAGAATATTTATGGGGTTTTGTTTTTTAAGCCCTACACTGTGCACATGATGCAGTATTTAATTTGGAATGAGCTCTGAATTTAGTCACACGTGCTTCTTGTGGTGTTTATCTTGGAATCCACAAGTAGAGGGAGGGAAGTATTTTTGCATTTTATACATCTGGACATTGTTCATGGTACTTCTGTGACTTGGGAATTCTGTATGGGGCAAAATCCAAAGAACAGTATTAAAAATAACATAGAGTTATAATGACATCTGAGTCAAAACCCTTGAGATGTTAATCCCGGCAGAGTTTGCTTTTGAGGCGGTAAAATTTTTCAGTTGTGTGGTTCACTGTTGGCCTGAGTAGAATGTCAGAATGTAGAATGTTACCTGACACCTTTGCATGTTGGCTGATGAGTTTGCAGACATTTTGGAAGTCTACAGCAGATTTGGCTTTTCAGGGAGAGGATTTTGCCTTGGTTTGCCTGGGGTAGGAAAGATAAAGTGAATTCTGCTTGCCACTCCTGGGCTTCCTCACTGTCTTGGCACAGCCATTGGACTTGCCATTCATACTCTTCATCCTGCCTTATTCCATCCAGTTTATAGCTAAAAGTTGACCCTGAGAACACTGTAGGCTTTGTGTCAGGACTAGTGGATTTAGTAACCTTATTCTTTTCCTGATTTCATGTGAGAAGCTGTTAGTTTTAAACAGGATTGGACGTTGTATAGTACAGGACCTCCTCTTAACCAGGGATCTGTGAGGGTGGAAAAAGTGGGAAGGGATGTGCAGAACCTTGCTACTCTTTTAGTGAGTTCTCATATGGACAGTATTGCTTTTTGGCTCCAGCCTAATTTTCTTCATTCACGTGTCTCATCTTTTATGCAGCTGCAGAGAGCAGGCAGGGAAAGCAGAATGAAAGCTTCAAACAGATTTGCACTTGAATAAAAGAAAGAGTGATTTCTCTTGTTCAGAGTACTGACTAGTTTGGGTAGAAAGCTGTATGCTTTTTTACTTTCTGGTTAAGGACTGTTTGCTTTTCTCTTTTAAATGTAATAAAGAGAGGAAAAGCTAATAAAGTAGTTGGACTTGCAGGTTATAATTCACAGAGAATTTTCAAATGTATTTAATAAGTTATCTCATATGATTGCAACAGAAATAAATAGTTGGAGGGGAAAGGTTAAAGTCCTGTTGAGGTTTAAGAATCCTGTTTAAAGGTTAAAATCCTGTTTAAAGGTTAAAGTCCTATTGAGGTTTAAGTATGAGGCAGTATGCTTGGATCAGACAACTAGGAGCTGTTTCTCTTTGGCCTTTCTTATGGGATTTTTTTCCCCTCTTTATTTGTTTAATACATTTTGCATTTTTCAGTTTAAAAAATACCCATTGAAGTTTAAACTTTTAGTAAATTAACTCATCGTGATGATGGGAATCACAACATAGCAGAGAATAGCTTGACTTCATCTGGAGAAAGGTTAATGGTAGGAACCTCAATGGTGATATACTAAGATCGTGCTTGTTTAGTGTTTTAATGACTCTAAAAGGAAATGGTGAAATCTGCTGATGACACCAAATTGTTTTTGCTGATACAAATAAAGATTTCTGGGAAGCTTCTTCAGAGTATTTTGAATAGTAGAATTGGGCAATGTGGTGGTAGACACACTGAATTTAGCATAAAGGTTTATGTGAATTAGCCAGAGTAACGTCAATGCATTGAAGTTATGAAGCCTTCCAAGTTCTCTGAGAGGAACACTGTCGAGTCTCCATAAAGGACCTGGCTTTGATTCCTATCATGAAAGGAACACTTAGGACAAAGAACATTTTGGTATATAGGAAATGAAAACTACCATGGCAATAGTTGGAATAATAAAGTGCAGCAATTAAAAAATATGGTGTCTGAGTTTCTTTCTTTTTTAATGTCAACAGTAATATATTATTTTTCTTTTCTTTAATTTTATAGCTCAGCAAGCTAAGAAACAGCAGCAATATATCAAAATAGGTGTTATTTCCCTTAAAATGGTCAAGGAATATTATATGCTCATTTTATTCATGTTTCTTTTTTGATTTTTTTTTTGACAGTTTTCTGTAGTGTTTAATTTTGTAGGTTGTTTAGAATTTTGAAATCTCCAACTATCAATTTGAGGAGAGTGCTATGAATAAGATGGGTAGTCAAACTAAATAATGGATTTAAAATATAACTGAAATATAAAGTAGTAAAACTATTTTTTATTGCTTCCAAAACTGATTTTGAAAGAAATTACCAATGAGAAATCACAAAAATAGTTGTGTAATAGTAGTATTAGATTAAGTTTTTTAGATAGATAGGTTACAGAGGTTTGTGAAAATACTTGTTTCATTGCATTATAGACATGTCATGTTATAAGTGATCATCTTTTTAAATTTTTTCTTTATGTCCTCCAAAGGTACTCTTGAGGGGAAGCAGGTAGTTGTATAGTAACTGGAGATTCCCTTAATGCATTGACATTTTCTGGCTAAAACCAACATTTATATAATGAAAAATTCCCTGGAGGTTAAAAAATAAGAGAGGCACTGTCATAGGGACCATGAGCTGATCATCTATATTTATATCTATCTGTCCATCATCCATCTACTTATAAAGAACAGTGAATCACAGCCCCTTCCCTCAAGAGCTTGGTTTTATTTGCATGGCGGTATAGCCATGTGAAACAAATAAGTAACAGTCAGTTGTACCAATATAAGTGGAGTATGTCAATGGTTTTCAAGCTTTATCTATGGGAACCTGTATTTTGAGTAAATGGGATAGGATCAGAATGGTGCTGAATCCCTGCTTTCTCTGCCCTCCTCCTTAATAAGTATCCTAAGAGTAACTCTTTCTCTCTCTCTTTCTTTTCTTTTCTTTTCTTTTCTTTTCTTTTCTTTTCTTTTCTTTCCTTTTCTTTTCTTTTCTTTTCTTTTCTTTTCTTTTCTTTCTTTCTTTTTTAAGAAACAAAGTCATTCTTTCACCCAGACTGGCGTGTAGTGGCACAATTGTAGCTCGCTACCGCCTTAAACTCCTGGGCTCAATTGATCATCCTGCCGTAGCCGCCCAAGTATCTGGGAGTACAAGAACATGCCACCATGTCTGGTTAAATTTTTAATTTTTTCTAGAGACAAAGTCTTGCTGTGTTGCCCCAGCTGGTCTTAAACTCAAAATAATTTTTAATTACACTTCTATCTTCAGAACTACCCAGGACAAATTCTATGTCATGCTATATTTTGATGCATTTTGACAACATTCTGTCTTTTAGGCTTTTGGGAGTATATATCCATTTTTAGAAAGTATTGCCTTATACAGAGAATATGTTAAAATACCTGGTCTATACTCTGAAGATTCTGATTTGATATAAGTGATTTGCAATTTGAAATCTTTGTTTTTCTTATAACAAGGGTCCCCAATGATTCTGACACAGCTAGTCTGGGCCCTTCCATTTAGAACCGTGGAACTGTATTTTATTCTTGGGCTATCCATAACCACTTTACTAAAAAAAGGATGTTCTCTACTTTTTTAAATATATGGACATTCTTCTGACTTTTGTCTTATTTTAAGTATTTAAATACAGAGAACTGTGAAGCCAAAAGTCTGCCACAAACTTAAATGTGTGGGGAATTTGTGTCTTTATAATGACTTTCAAAATGGGGAAACACTGGATTGACAAATGGAAATTTTAAATTTTGTTTTAATATTCTCAGAAGAGTGGGGAAGAAAAGAGTAATCTCCCTAGCTCCTTCTGCAAATAAACTGTTTTCTGATGCTCCACAGAGCTCATCCATACCAATGGTATAGTGAAATAGCAAGATCCCATTGCTTAAAAAAATACTCTTATTTTAGACCCACTGATAGTAATGGAAAGCTTCATATCATGCATAAGAAATAAATTCTGGAGCCAGAATGTCTCATCACCTACAAGCTGTGTAAACTTGGGCAAAGTATTTAATAATTCCTCTGTGCCTCAATTTCCTTGTCTGTAAAATGGAGATGATACTTAATGGTACCTACTCTTTAGTTATTGTAAAGATTAAACGAGATATTAGGTGAAAAGAACTTAGAACATTATATCACGAAGTAAGTCCTCAATAAAGGTTATTTTTATTGTAATTGTCTCTTTAATGTTTTGAGGTAGACATTTTTCCTATTGTGATCCTTGTTTTGTAATGAATTCAGAAAGCAAGCCAAATGGTTGCTAAGACACTAGGATGTGAGTGGAGATAGATACAGATTGTGTGTGTATGAGTGTGTGGGTAGTTATTTACATCTATTTTCTTTGTTTTTTTTTTTTTTTTTTTTAAATAAGACTTAACAGGTGACAAATTCTAAATTGACTGCTGTTCATTTCTGTAGCATAAAACCAACAACATGTAATCTGAACAGATACATTAGATGGCGTTTTAGACTTAGTTTTTAAAGAAAAGAGCACTAGAAGAAAAAAGAGAACTAAAACACATTTTAATCACTCTTTTTCTCCACTAGGACAATTTCATCTTAAGAGTAAAGATTTTTTTTTTTTTTGCACAGAGTTGGAGAATAATCTTAGCAAAAATAAATCTCCCAATTGCTATGCTTGTGGCAGATTTGTCACTTGGAAAGTATTAGTTGTGTTTTAAGCCACAAATATATAAGGAAGTTATTTTTTTTCAAAACATTGCCTTATTTATCTGTGTGAGTATTTTCTTTTTTTTTGGCTGTCTTTGTCTCTATATTTTAATATTTCTGCTTCTAGCCTTTTTTTGGCCCTTTATTGTTATTTTATAAATACGTGTTTGTAAAGTTAATTTGAGTTACATCAATATGACAATAATGTCATATTTTAAAATTCAGCTACATTCATTTAAATAGGCCTTAAAATATAGTTCCACGCTAAAGGATAATATGGCATTTTTGATACTACTAAGTGTGCTCTCAGTACTAACTGCATGAGGATTAACTTTTCTAGGTAAATAAACTGTGCCAAGCTCACATACCTAGTGGTTTAAGTAGTAGCTGCTGTAAGAGTTACATCAGTACATCAAAAAGTTGTATTTTTTTAGCACCTACTCTGTGCCTGGAAACAAAGACCAAATATCTAAAGGAAGAAGGTGTTCGTATTGGGTATTCCAGGCATACTAAGTGCTGGGCATACTATAGCAGGCAAAGCTGACTTGGGCCCTGCCCTTATGGACCTTATAATTATTAGATACTTGATAAGGGTTTCTTTGAAATCTGCTGAATTGAGAGTGGGCCAGGAAGATGAATTTTGTGATTGTTGAATAGGCCAGGGAGCTCTTTCACTAAAAAAAAAGAAAGAATTATACCTATCTTGAATGTATTTATATGCTAAATTTTTTTTGGATATATTTATTGTGGCCTGAAGCGAAAAGCAAGACTTTCCTTCTCCTTCTAACTCTAACAGTTAAATATCAACAACCACCCCAACAATAATAAGAAAGCATAAGCTAAACTGTCTTTTGGATAAGAAGAAGAATAAGGACAATCTGGTTATACTAGAAGGTCAAAAATTTCCACTGATTAAATAATATTAAAATATCTAAAGCCAGAAGCTGTTAGTAGTAAGTGCCTGAGATAATAATGTATTCTGTACACAATCTAAGACATGGTAACTTCTAGATGGCTTTTCTGATGCCATTTGTTGAGACCATTTGGTGTATAGCCACCCTAGTGATACCCCAAATTCCCAAATACTCCTTTCATATTGGGATGTTTAACATTTTTCTTTCAACTAATTTTTCTTTAAAAAGTTTTGCTTTGTTATTTTTACATATGACATCAAACTCCTGTGATGTTGAAGGGTATGTGATTGATGAGGCAACAAAGACCAAGAGTTTTAAAAATTGAGGTCCGTGACTGGGTTTTAAAGACTGTAATATGTCTCTGTGGAACTCCGGGAGTTGTGCAAAATTTTATGTGTATGTACTTAGGAAAGTTATTCTGGGAAACAAGTTCATAGTCTTCATAAGATTCTCAATGAGTTTTCTGACCCATACTTATAATTATGACTGTACCCAAAGGAATCTTCAAGATTCACTCCTGTTCAGGATTGTGGAAAGAGAATTCTTCCCAAATAGGGATCTTGAAGAAGGAGGGGCTGTTTTGGTTCTCTCTCCCTCTCTCTCTCTCTCTCATTTTTTTAAGAGAAAGGATCTCCCTCCATCACACAGTCAGACAGAGTCGAGTGCATTGGCATCATCATAGTTTGCTGTTGGTTCTTTTTAAAGACTGAGTGAGTCTGAGTGAATTTGGGATTTGAAAATACGAGCTTAACAATGGAGTTTCGGAACTGTAGCTCTCAGTAGGATATTCTGTTTTGAATTGAAGGATATCTTTTGGGGAATTTGAAAGTATTTCTTTTTAATTCAACCTTTAATCAGATGAATGGGTATTTTTAGAAAATGAAATAGAAAGAAGTTAGACAGGAGAAAAAGTTGTTATATCTTCTCAGTGGAATAAAAACCTAAAGAAATTCATTCCTAAACTGGAATTAATAAATTTTATATTTCATCACTGGTTAAAGCAGTTCATTTACATCAGACAAAAGTCTTTGGTATAAGCGATTTGATAATAAATTTTGATGTTGTGCTTTTTATTTGGGGTACAAGTTTCAGGGGGGAGGGATGGATATACTTATTTTGTCTTCCCTATCACCTGTTATATCCTAACCTTTGCATATACTCTGCTGAAGAGCTGGATAGTAATCACTGAAACTTGAAATTACATATTTCTGATTAAACTGCTAACTATGGTTTTATATGTAGGAAATCAAGAAGTAAAATTAGATTTCTTAATTTGATGTATTTAAGTCTTTTATTTTTATCTAATTTTTTTATTAAACAATAATCTTTTGATACTAGCCCTATCATACATTGTACCTTCCAAATAGGATTAGGGTGAGGTTTACACTAAATAATAAATGTAAATAATACATTAGTGCAGTGTCTGGAACTTAAGTGCTTACTAAGTATTAGCTATTGCTATTATTATTATCATCATCATTATTAATAACATGTGTATTATATGTTCCCATGAACAAATGTACTGTGTAAAGCATAAATAGTAAAATTACCCAAGGACAGGAGCAATGAGACAGTCAAGTTGATTAGCCTTTTGTTTATAGGAGCAGATTATTTTAGGAGTTAGGAGATAGTTTCCTGTAAGGCATGGTTAGCTTTCATTCAAAGATTGATAGCAATTTACATAGCTCTTTGGACATGAGAAAAATGTAATAGTGGCATCAAATCAATTATTAAGATTGTGAGAACAGAGACTATGTCTGTATTGTTTCTCTGTATCTTAAGCTCTTATTTTAGTGTCTGGCCCATTGAAGGTGTGCTAGTAAATATTTGTCATCCTCTATGTTTTCCTTTTTGTTTTTCTTTAGCTTCCAAAAATAGGTGTAGTTTTTTTTTCATATTCAAAATTTCTTAGTAGAAGGTCATATCAGTAATGTGTCTCTCCTAGAATTATTGATTAAAAGATAGATGTTTCTTAGAAGGGGGCTGTTTTGTTTGAAGCAAAAGACTTGGGAGACAACTTAAGAACATTCAGGCTTAAGGTGCTTTTTTGTTGAAAGATAAATATTTGGTCTGAGAGACCAAAAAACTTTATCTTCATTCATATGTAAGTCAGGAATTTCCTAATATTTGACACTTAAAGTTGCAGTTTGTACTGGCGTATGTATGATAATGGAAAAATCTATTGCATAAAAGGCAGTGTTTTCAATAAGATATTTAATAAACACATTTTACTCTCCTATTTTAGAAGAAAACTTTGCATAGCCCATTTTTCTCTGTTTTCTTGACCCAGCAAAACATTTACAACTATAGGAAACATTTTGGGAAATGAATATTGATCAATACGAAGTATGGCTGCTGTGACAAAATTAGGTAAGCACTTCTATCTCTTAATGAAAAGATTTCTGTCTTTTGGAGTTGTACATACTAGGTTAAGTATGAAGCAGAATATATAGTTTTAGGTTAGTATTCCTACTGTGCATTACGTACTAGCATCTGGATGTACATTAGTTCAGAGGAATTTGTCATAGTCTACAGGAATATGTGTACTTATGGCCTTATTTTTATTCTACTGAGAAGCCTCATGAGGCTTGGTTGATTCTAGGTTCACCCAAAGTTGAATTCAGATTAAGGGACATTTGAACTTCTGTGGTCATTAAAATACTCTCTCCCTATTGCCTACATAGGTACAATGAACTCTGGATATCTCCTTGGAGTAGAAGCAGTACAGATCTCTTGCAATAGGGACTGGGTCTGGAGGATATATATACTGCTGACCAGCACTGTTACATTATTTTTGTTTTGATAGTAAAATACCTCAGAGATATTGTAGGTTTGCTTCCAGACTACCTTGATAAAATGAGTATCACAGTCAAGTGAGTCACGCTTTTTCTTTTGGTTTCCCAATGCATATAAAAGTTATGTTGATGCCATACTATAGTCTATTAAGTGTGTAATAGCTGTATGTATCAAAATGTATACACCTTAGTTTAAAGATAATGCTAAAATACGCAAACAATCATCTGAGCCTTCAGCCAGTTGCAGTCATTTTGCTGGTGGAGAGTCTTGCCTTGATGTTGATGGCTGCTGACTAATCAAGGTGGTGGTTGCTAAACAATGGAATGACTGTGGCAATTTCTTAAAATAAGACAATGGTGAAGTTTGCCACATTGATCGACTCTTCTTTTCACAAAAGATTTCTCTGTAGCGTGAGATGCTGTTTGATAGCATTTTACCCACAAGTAGAACTTCTTTCAAAATTGGAGTTCTTCCTCTCAAACCCTGCTACTTGGAAAGGGGTATTATTGAGTTCTTAATCCTTTGTTGACATTTCAACAGTGTTCACAGCATCTTTACCAGGAGTAGTTTCCATTCATGAAACCATTATATTTTCTTTTTCTTCCATAAGAAGCAATTCCTCATCTCTCATTTGTTCAAGCTTTATCCTGAGATTGCAGCACGTCAGTCACATCTTCAGGCTCTACTTCCAATTCTGTTTCTCTTGCTATTTTCCACCATATCTGCAATTGCTTCCTTCATTGAAGTCTTGAACCCCTCAAAGTCATCTAGGACAGTTGGAATTAACTTCTTTCAAATTGCTGTTAATGTTGATATTTTGGCCTCCCCTCAAGAATCAAGAATATTCTTAATGACATCTAGAGTGGTGAATCTTTTCCAGAAGGTTTCAATTTCCTTTTTCCAGATACATCAGAGGAATCACTATCTATGGCAGCTACAGCCTTATACAATGTATTTCTTAAATAAGAAGATTTCAAAGTTGAAATTATTCCTTGATCCATAGATAGTAGAATGGATGTTATTTTAGCAGACATAAAAATAACATTAATCTCCTTGTCCATCTCCATCAGAGCTCTTGGGAGATTGGATGCATTGTCAGTGAGCAATAATATTTTGAATGGAATCTTTTTTTCTTTGTATGTAGTAGATCTCAACAGTGGGAGAGATGTCAACCATGCTGTAAACATATGTACTTACATTTAGGCTTTGTCCATTTCTAGAACACTGGCAGAGCAGACTTTTGCATAATTTTTTTTTTTTTTTATTAAATCATAGCTGTGTACATTGATATGATCATGGGGCATCATATACTAGCTTCATAAACCATTTGACACATTTTCATCCCAATATTCAACATAGCCTTCCTGGCATTTTCCCAGTTACCGTGGC
>CAUYPK010001818.1:0-17034 GCA_963574355.1 Loris lydekkerianus | reverse complement strand
CTCTAAGTATAAGATCATGTTGTCAGCAAAGAGGGAGAGTTTGACCTCCTCTGCTCCTATTTGGATTCCCTTTATTTCCTTGTCTTGCCTAATTGTATTGGCTAGAACTTCCAGCACTATGTTGAATAGTAAAGGTGACAGGGAACAACCTTGTCTGGTTCCAGTTTTAAGAGGAAAAGCTTTCAGTTTTACTCCATTCAGTGAAATATTAGCTGTGGTTTTGTCATAGACAGCTTCAATCAGTTTTAGAAATGTGCCACCTATTCCTATACTCTTCAGTGTTCTAATTAGAGAAGGATGCTGGATTTTATCAAATGCTTTTTCTGCATCTATTGAGAGAATCGTATGATCTTTATTTTTACCTCTGTTAATATGGCGGATAACGTTTATGAACTTGCGTATGTTAAACCAGCCTTGCATCCCTGGGATGAAAGCTACTTGATCATGATGTATGACTTTTTTGATGATAAGCTGTAATCTATTGGCTAGAATTTTGTTGAGAATTTTTGCATCTATATTCATGAGTGAGATTGGTCTGAAATTCTCCTTTTTGGTTGGGTCTTTTCCTGATTTTGGTATCAGGGTGGTGTTTGCTTCATAGAATGTGTTGGGGAAGATTCCTTCTTCCTCAATTTTTTTAGAATAATTTCTGCAGTACAGGAATAAGCTCTTCCTTGAAGGTTTGATAGAATTCTGGTGTTCAATCCACTCAGTTTGTGGTACTATTAGTAAAAGCTTGGCATTTGTCCCCAAGGCCACAGCAGAAGAATGAGGACAAGTAGTTTGAGGAGAAAGAAAAAGAAGTTTATCAATTTGCCAGCAAATGAAGAGGCTATCAGACTTCTATCTCAAAGTACCAATGTCCTGCTTCTGAGCAGAAGTACAGAGCTTTTAAAGGGGATGGTTCTGATTAATCCCATCTTTGCAAAGACAATCTTCATAATTAGACCAGTATTCATCCTGTCTCCTGTAACATAAGAACAAAGTGTACTCCTCTGCTCCTTCCAACCACTAGCCTGAGGCAGGGATGTAGGTTGTAGTTCTCAAAAAGGGTAATAGCATTTTGAAGAGACAGAAATCATCTCTACCCTTTTTCCAGGCCATTTATTCTCTTATAGTATTTTGTTACAGAAGCCCTAGGAAATTGGTGAACATAGTATGTCAATGTATGTTACCACTCTAATAATGAATTATTATAACTGTAACCTATAACTATAACTATATAACTATATTATATAACTATAATATAACTATATTATAACCTATAACTATAACTATAACTATATTATTCTTTGCTTTCTTCAACTTCTGGGTGGGATCTTAATTCTTTGAGTTATGGCCTTTTACCTGCATCTTAAAAACAAATTGTAATTAACTGGGTTCATTTCATGTTACATCTTTTTAACTGTCTTCTATTTCCTCCTCTTCTTCCACTTTAACTCATATGACTAGATTGGGCTAAAGTTGAATAATCCAAAGAATATCCCTATGTCTTTATTTCTTCCCATGGGTTGACTTACGTGGTCTCATCTCCTTCCCCAATATATTTCATGTGTTATTACTTGCTTAACTTACAGTTAATGTTAAACAGATTACACATCCACTACTGGCTTCCCTCCTTCCTTAAAATCCATATGTTGAACTCATAACTTCCATCAGATCAGAATGTGACCATATTTCAAGATAAGGCATTTAAAGACCTTAAGACGGTTTCTTTAGGGTAGGCCTTAATCCAATATGACTGATGTTATAAGAAGAGAAAATTTGGACACAGGCTTGTGCAGGCTCAGAGGAAAGATCTTGCAAAGACAGAGGGAGAAGATAGACATTTAAAAGCCAAGGAGAGAGGCTTCAGAAGGAACTAACCCTGCTAACACCTTGATCTTAGATTTCTAAGCTCCAGAAATGAAACAAAATAAATTTCTGTTAAACCACCTATGTTTTTATGGCAGCACAAGACAAATAAAACAATATTTATGTAATATAAACCCAACAATACAATTATATCTGCGTGTTTGAATATCTGTATCTATATCTATCTATATCAAAATCTAGAATGCTTAAAAAGGTTGAGTGTTGGTGAAGATTCATATACCTGTATTTATAAAAGACAGTGCATTCTATAAAATTGTCTCTATGTATATACTTGATCTTAGTCAAAAGGCTGAAAAGCTAGTGTCTCTATCTACACAGATAGAAGATTTTAGGAATATCATAACTTAGTCCTACAAACTGGGTGGCTTAACACAAAGGTAAGTCATTCTTCCTTAGTTCTGGAGACTTGAGGTCTGAAATCAAGGTGTCAGCAGGATCACAGTCTCTTGGACACTAACTAGAATTCTTCTTTGCCTATTCCTAGCTTCTGGAGATGGTTCTCATTTTTAGTGTGCATCCACTTGCAAGTACATCACTCCAGTCTTTATCATTTTCAGCATATGACATTTTCTCGGTGTATTTATGTATCTTAACATGGTTGTCTTCCCTGGGTAATGATACCAGTAACAGAAGGCTAAGACCCATCCAAATGACCTCATCTTAATTTGATTACTTCTGTAAAGACTCTATTTTTAAATTAGGTCACATACACAACAAGGAGAGGTTAAGATTCTCATCTATCTTTTGGGGGACAAAATTTAACCTAAACTTTCTCTCTCTCCTCTCTAACCTCTCATCATCTATCTAGTTTTATGCAATTAATTTTAATATAACAACAAATGAGGAAATTAATATGTGATATGTAATCATAATTTTTTTAAACTAATTACCTACATCATTATGTTTACCATCATTCATTCTTTGTGTGTATTTGTGGATTCAGAATACTGTCTATTGTCACTTTCTTTCAGCCTGAAGAACTTCTCAAGTATTTCTTTTATTATTATTATTTCAGATTAATATGAGGGTACAAATGATTAGTTTGCAGTGTTTGCATTTGTTAGGTCTCTAACGTATTTGTGTCCAACACCTAGGAGTGTGCCATACAGCCTTACATTGTTCCCATTAGATGAGAGCCCACCAATCCTCACCTTCCTCCCCCTTCCCCCTAACTTGAATCAAAATGAGTTTTTCTCTTGTGTGGTCATGTATTAGATCACCTACTGGGTTAACATTAGTACTGAGTACATTGGAGACTTGCTTTTCCATTCTTGTGATACTGTACTAAAGGGAATGTTCTCCAACTCCATCCAGGTTATTACAAAAGATGTAAAGTCTCCATCTTTTTATGGCTGAATAGTATTCCATCGTATACATATACCACAGTTTATTAATCCATTCATGGGTTGTAGGACAGGGTTCATAACAAAAAATTCAGCTTTTGTTTACCTTTGATTTTCTTTATTTTACCTTCATTTTTGAAATGTAGTTTTTCTGGATATTATATTATTGGTTGATTCCATCTTTCTCTTCTTCCTTTCACTCTTCATTTCTTCTATCTTTCTTCTTTTCTCTCTCTCCCTTTCCCTGGATATTGAACTTTGAATAAGTTATTCTACTGCCTTTTGTTATCTGATGAAGAGTTAGCTATAAATCCTATTGGGGAACACTTTTAGGCAATGAGTTGTTTTTCTCTTAATGTTTTTAATATTTCCTCTTTATCTTTGGTTCTGAATATTCTGACTGCTATGTCTGGATGTGAATCTCTTTGCATTTATTCTAATCTGAGATGTTTCAGATATGTAGATTAATGGGTTTTTTAATGTGGCAAGTTTTCAATCATTATTTCTTCAAAAAGTTATGTTATCCTCTTCCTCTCTTCTCTCCTCTCTTTCCAGAAGCATGTGTCAGTGCACTTCATTGTGACCCACATGTCTCTAAAACTCTGCTCACCTTTCTTCATAGTTTCAAATTTACATTATTAGTCTTTATAACCATATGTATCCTTCATTTACCTCCCAGTTACAAGTGAGAACATGTGTCAGTTTTTCCCTTCACACACACCAACCCTTTTCTTTTTTCACTCATCAGTTGATAGGCAGTTAGGTTGGTCTCATACCTTTGCAATTGTGAATTGTACTGTGATAAACATTCAGATGTGGGTGCCTTCTTAAATAAAATGGTCTATTTTCCACTGGGTGGATGTGCAGTAGTAAGATTGCTGAATCAAATGATATGGCTACATTCATATCTTTGAAGACTCTTCACACTCCTTTCTATAGCAGTTGTGGAAGTTTACATTCCCACCAACAGTGTATAAGCATTCCTTTCCACTGCGATTGCACCGATCTCTATCGATTTTTGACTTTTTAGTAAAGACGATTCTTTGTAGGTTCTGGATATTAGTTCTTTGTCCAATGTATAGTTTGAGAGTATTCTCCTATTCTATAGGCTGTCTGTTTATTCTGTTGATTCTTTGCTATGCAGAAATGTTTTAATTCAACCAAGTCCTATTTATTTATTTTTTGTTGTTGATGTACTTGCTTTGGGGGTCTTTCTTATAAATTGTTTGCCTAGGCCAATATCTAGAAGAAATTTTTCTATATTTTCTTCTAAAATGTTTATGGTTTAATGCCTTACATTTAAGTCTTTAATCCATCTTGAATTAATTTCTGTATATGGTGAGAGATAGAAATTCAGTTTCATTCTTTTTCCATATGGCTAACCAATTGTCTCAGCACCATTTATTGAATACACATTTCCCCAGTATATGTTTTTTGTCTGTTTTGACAAAATCAGCTACATAATTTTATTTTTGTGTTCTGTATTTCATTCCACTGGTCTACGTGTCTTCCTTTAAATCAGTATCATGGTGGTTTTGTTATAGTCTTGCAGTATAATTTGAAGTCAGGTAATGTATTGGAGTCTTTTTGTTTCCATACGAAGCTTGGGCTTATTTTTTTCTAGATTTGTAAGAAATGACATCAGAACTTTAATGAGAATTGTGTTGAATCTGTAGATCACTTTGGGCAGTATGGGCATTTTAACAATATCCGTTCTTCCAATTCATGATGATTGAATATTTTTCTATTGGTTTATGTCATCTGTGATTTCTTTCATCAATATTTTATAGTTCTCCTAGTAGTGATCTTTTTTATTGTATGTGATTTTCAACTCCAGAATTTCTATTTCATTCCTTTTTATAATTTATAGATCTTTATTAGTATTTTCTCTATGATAGTCACTCAACGAGGCATTGCCATCTTATAGTCACTACTTCTTTAGACATGTTTGTATTTAGTTTTTGAACATATTTATAAAGGTTACTTTCAAGTTTATGTCTGCTAGGCACATAATTTCTTTTTTTTTCTTTCCTTTTCAGTTCCTTTTTTTTTTTTTTCTTTTTAAAGTGTAGATTTCATAGTTTCTTCTTTCATCTCTTCCTTTGTTTCTTAAAAACTGGACATTTTAAATAAAACATTGTGACAACCCAGGCTCTTAACCATCTGCCCCCCATCTTTAATGTTGTTGTGTTTGTTTAGTCAATAATTTATTTGTTTAGTGAACCGGCTAACTCTGTAGAGTATTTCTGTTAAATGTGAAGCTTCTAATGATCTTCTTCAGGTTATGTTTTGTTTGTCTTTATCTCTTTGCATAACCACCTAGGGATTTTCCAGGGTCCGCATAAACCACTTACTGATCAAAAATTGTGCTCCGGTCCCACTGACCTGCTAGACATTTACACTTTACAAGTTAATCACATTAAGATATAACCTCCCTAAACTTTGAAAGTAAGTTGGAAAGTGCTATCACAGTTTAAAGAATTTATATGCCCTCTATATCCATCAGTCTAGAGCTTGCAAGGATGGATTTTCCCTGTATGGTCACTGTTTAGAGGATACACACATTCTTAGGCATGCACCATGTTCTTTCACACTTTCTGGATTATCAAACCTATGCATAACTTAATTTTTAAACCTGACTTATTAGTAATTTTTCTGCACAGTGGCTTATTGTGCAGCTAGTGCTTGGTAAAAGGTTGTTCTTAAGCTCCTAGTTTTGAGGAAATGGGGTTTTCCCTTTGTTGTAAATTTCTGTGTTGTCTAGGGAATGATTTCAGTTCTGCTCCCTGCCCTTCTCTGCTTGTTCTATAATTGGTTCAGCCCAGTGCTTGCTCATAGCCTCCCTGGACTCCAGAGTTAAATTTTACTCTAGTAGTAGCTCTTCTTGGATATCACGTTTCTTGGTTTTCTCTATTATATGAATGGTTGCTGTGCTATTTCACTTTTTGATAGTACTATGTGTGTAATAGTTATGTGTATCCTCTTAGTGGCTCTATACCAAGATTTCCATAGCTTTTGACATCTCCATTTTCTCCCCTAGACAGGAAACTCTTAGCATTTCATTACAAATAAAGTCATTGCTCTCTCAAAGAACTGTGAAGCTTTTTGCTCTTATGACACATCTCTCCTGAAGTGCATAATCTCTACACAACTGCACAAGGGCTAGGGACAGAGACAATGGCCCATTTCTGCTAAAGATATCCTTCTACTGTATGAAAAATGCTGTGTAGGGTTTAATGGATGTTTTTGGCTTGTCCCTCTTGTGGAACCTCTACACTAAAAGCAAGAGGAGATGGGGTGTCCTAAATTGTATCTACAGTATCCCTTTTGCTCTATGATTGGGGACCAGATTGGAAAGGAGCATTGGTCTTCTTGTTCACACCTGCTCAAAGTAGTTTCATCAACATGAGATTGAGGAACATGAGAAATAGCAGTAGACTTCTCATCTTGTGATAAAAAAATATGCTAAGTCTAGGAGACAGAAAGAAAGAGATCCTATAGTAAAGCTTGTTGAGTATTGGAAAGAAATATATTGTGACTTAAATGCTATTATAGATCAGCGATTCTCAACCTGTGGGTTGCGACCCACAGAAACTGTATTAAAGGGTCGCGGTATTAGGAAGGTTGAGAACCACTGCCGTAGATTTTCACTGTTCTTAAAAAAATTTAGTGGAATACATAGAATATTTTCCATTTGCTTTAGTCCTTTAGTACAATCTAGAGACATGAAGTAATTTTTTTTTTGATTGTCTGCATTTTAGGGAGATGAGAAGCTCACTACATTTCTTATTCTGTCATTCTAGAAGTCAGTTTCTTAAGGATGTTCATCTTTTGAAAATAAATATTTTGTTTACATTTTTAAAAAGCCAAAATATTTTTTAAAGGGCGCAAGCACTTCAGGGAATCAAATATATTATTGATTTTTATAAATATTACTACATAGATTCAAATGTCTATTAATATTAATACACTGATGATTAAAAATGCAAAATGATAGCACATATGACATTTTATGCATTTTTGTTGTCTGAATATTCACTTAGTTGTTCTTGATAAAAATACCATTTAGTGTCACCAAATATCATCAAAATCATTGTTAGCATGATTTTAAATGATAATTTATTTTCTAATTGCTAATCCCATTCTGCACTAATTTTTAATTCTACCTATGTCATAAATATGAGAGGATAGTTTCCAATCATATACTATCAAGCATTTGTTCAAGGACTTCCTCTAATTACTTCCATTATTACTGATCCTGTGGTGTAGGTAGGAGAAATTTGGACAACCCTTTGGATGCTACCACTGTTTTATTTGTCAAAATTGGATTAGATACTATGCATAATGCAAATAACCATGTAATTATTTTGAATTTACAATGTATTTACTATGTAATTGCATAGAAAGTACCATATAATTACAAGATGATTACATGATTATTTCTGGCTTTTACACAGCTTTAAAAGCAAAAGATTTTGTTGCAATTATTATTGGCATTTATCAGTAAGTGTTACATAGTAGGGAACAAAATATTTATCATGAATTAACCAAGCAAGTAACTGTTATTGGCTCTCTGCAGTTGAAAAAATTATATTTAAAAGTTATTGCAGTGAACCTAAAATTGCTCTAAAAACTAAAGTATATTAATTTGAAAAGACTATTACATTGAGAAGTGCAATGTACAATTAGATATCACCAACACAACAGATTACTCTATACGTGAATCTGTTTAACAATTATGATTGTGTAATTTTACTTGAAACCAGTTCAGAATTTCAGATTATTTGTTTTAAATATCCTAGAATATTTTTCTGCCTTTTTACAGACATAGACAATAATATTGTAACTGAAACTATTTAATACATAAGTAATAATTTCACTCATAATAGAAAGGTGAGATTATCTAAGAGTAAAACTATTTATTTCAAAGAAGAAAAAATATAGACAAAGAAAAGTAAGCAAGGGTAGAGATTGCCTATGTATCGAGTCTCAGGAGTTGAAAGGAAAAATATTCAAAATAGGCTTTTTCTACATAATTGAAGACATCAGAGAAAGCTTACTATTTTTTTTAAATTAAATCATAGCTGTGTACATTAATGCAATCATGGGGTACACTGTGCTGGTTTTCTAGATAATTTGAAATATTTTAATCAAACTGGTTAACATAGCCTTCACAGCATTTTCTTAGTTATTGTGTTAAGACATGTATATTCTACATTTAGTAACTTTCACATGTACCCATGTGAAACACACCTATAGGTGTGGTCCAACAAATTCTTCTAATTATTCAAAACTATGACTTTGTGAGATCTAAAAATTAGATAATATTATTGGAAATAATAAGAGCACAGGAACAAAATGACTTAGGAAATATAAAGAAAGTGAAGTAATAGGATTAAATAGCCTCTGTCTTGGGGAAAGTGGCTGTATTCTTGCCCATTTGCCTATAGCTACTCTACTTCAGTGGCTGAATCTGAATGCCCGAATGCTTCCCTCTCTCAGGTTTTATTGTCCATATTAAGTCTATTTGGCACTGCTTTCCAAATCCATACAGAATTCAGCTACTCCCCTCTATCTACTGCTAATGTCATGGGCTACACAACAATTTCTTTTATTTCTTTTATCATAACTGCTCCTATGCATCTCTTTTGTTTCACCTAACTCCCAAGCAGCTTATTCTCAATATTGCCACAGTGATTCATTTCAAACATAGATTGTATCTCTGCTCTGTTCTCGATTTTTCTGTAGCTTTTTACCCCATATAGAATAAATTCGAAATTCTTGCAAGGTCTTACAAGACTTTCCAGAATCTGGCCTTCTGTACATTATCTAACTTCTACTCTTGGCCTTTGCTCATTCTGATCCTCAACCTGCTGGTGCTGCTCTGGCTTAGGGCCTCCAGCGTTTCCTCTGCTTGCTCCTTCAAAATCCCGCAAGTGTTAATGTTCCACCTAATTGAAGTCTTTGATCAAATGTGCCCTTCTCAGTAAGGTCTGTCTTGACTACCCTGGAGTAGTGACTACCTTTCTTCCCATGCTTCTCTTCTTCTCCCCTAGTTTATGTTTCTAAATAACTCTATTATCTGATATGAAATATACATATTTTTTCATTGTCTATAGTATCTTAATGTAGTTATAAGCTTTAGGGGGCACCGTTTTTTTTTGGGGGGGGGAGGAAAGGAATTTTTTGTCTTGCTGAATACCTAATACTTAGAAAAGTACTTGACTTGCACCAAGTCAAATCTTCAAGTGTAGAATATAAATGTCTCAGCACAATAATCAAGTAAATGAGGTGAAAGCTACATTGACTGGCTTGATGTAACCACATCATATTGAATAAAAATAAATCAACACATTGTACCCCACATGTGCATAAATGTATTCATGATCTATGTGTATTTGACTTAATTAAAAAAAAAAGAGTGCTTGATAATTCAGAGCTCAAATACAAAGAATTGAGAATAATCAGTGAAAATAATCATACAATTGAATAATAACAGTTCAATGAAAAAGAAAAGAAGATAGGAAAAGAAAAAAATAGGCAAAATAAATCATATTTTTAAAATTTTTTTTCAGATTAAAAGCACACACAAATGTCTAACCCATTCATAAACTGATAAATAAATTTGGGTTAAGGCTAGATTTATAAATTATACCAAGAAAGAGAAAATTTTACAAGTTAGTAGACAGACAGAATAGGTTACCTACCACAGAAAGCAAACATCAATGTACTTAATACTGATTTGAAACTAGGAGATGAACAAGTACAGGTCAACATGAGAGAAAAACACAATTATCCAAGAAGAGGGGAGGTAGGAAAGAGACAAGCTCCCACCTATCAGGCCCAATGTAAGGAGTATTGGGCTCACCTATTGGGTGAAGGTTTCAACTATAACTTCGACTTTACCTTCCAAACTCAAATAATGTAACTTAATCATACGTGGTCTTCTATCAATCCTAAATTAAGGGAAAAAAGAACAGAATTGGACTACCATACTTTACATTGAAATTTAAAATACTTGTATCAATTTTTACGGACTTATAATAGAAACAATAGTGGCATAGAAGACTATGCATGAACTGAGACAGTTCTCCACTTGTCATAGACACGGCTAGCTTCTTCCATAGTGTTAGGTTTGTATCTGGAACCATGACTGAATAGCTGCGGCACACTTGTCTTCCACTCTTTGGTTAGCTGAAGCCACGTGATGAGGTTCTTGCCAATGAGATAGGAACTGATGTGATACACGTTGGGTTTGTGGCCTAACAACCTCTGTATATGCTTTGTTCACCACATTCTTTTCCTCTCCAAGTTTCTACTTTCTAGAAAACACATTGTCCAGGAGTATTTAAAAGGAACATGAATCTCTGATTACCTTTAGGGGGCAGAGGTGTTCACATCAAATTCACATCAATGCAGTAAAAAAGAAACCTTCCAAAAAGTGAAGCTAGCTTAAACAGGCAGATCAAGTACCAGACAAGATCAAGGAAGAAAATATATGAATACCACATAAGACAGAAACACAAATTCAGGAAATGGGGAGAGGGACTGGGTAAGCTCCCACTTAACTAGTACATTGAGGATATATGGCACACCTCCATGCATGTGTGATATAACTATAGCCTGGACTTCTCCCAACAAATGCAAAAAATGTTACCTAATTGTGTCTGCCCTTATATCAATCTGAAATTAAAAAAAATAAATCAATAAAATTTACTCATTAGTTATGAGACAATTAGTTAACGTAAAATAGTACTACTTCATTGTGAAACTAAAAGATTAAAATTCAAACTGTTTGGAAGATATAACAAGCATTGAATAAATAGTTTAATTAAAAAAATACATGCCTAGATATATATCTAGGTATATCCCTGAAATTGAAGGATAAATAAATCTTTTCATTTTTCTGACTGTGAATTTTGAGAACATTTCTATTATAAAATATAGCCTTCATCCAAAATAGTAGTCCACTAATTTCCCTTTCTTTAAAGATTACCTAATCAAGAATTTTGTGAGAAGAAAAAATTACTTACACTTTAAATATACCTCTGTAATGTTGTAATGATTTTTTGTAAAAATGTAAAAAGAGTTACTTTTGCTGGTTTTTTCCTAATAAAAGTGTTGATTATAGAAGAAGCTGAATAATCCATAATTCCATTATGAGATGGTTAGTCAAACAATTTAAGCAAATTGGCTATTTAAAAAGGGGGAAATGACCAAAACAATCAATAATTTTATAATCTATTTTTTTTGCCCCTGCATACTTAATATAGACTGTTCTCTCAATCTTTCAGCCTATTATTTATCCTTTCTTCTCTTTTTTGTTTTACATATGTATGTGTGTGTGTGTGTGTTGTCTGTCACTCTGGGTAGAGTATTGTGGCTTCATAGCTCACAGCAACCTCAAACACTTGGGCTCAAGTGATCCTCTTGCCTCAGCCTCCCAACTAGATAGGACTATAGGCATGTCCACTGTGCCCAGCTAATTTCTGTTTTCAGTAGTGACAGGGTCTCGCTCTTGCTCAGGCTGGTCTTAAACTTAAACTCTTAAGCTCAAGGGATCCGCCTGCCTCAGTCTCCTAGAGTTTTAGGGTTAGAAGTGCGAGCCACTGCCCTGGCCACCTTCATATTATGCTACTTGAAATAAGCCAGGAACAGAAAGGCAAATACCACATACTCTCATTATGTATGGAATCTTAAAAAGTTCAATGAATTGAAGCAAAGACTAGAATGCTGATGCCAGGGGCAAGGGCTGAGGGTGTTGAGTGAGATGTTGGTCTAAAGATACTGTATTGTTGTTAGACAGGAGGAATAGCTTCTAGAGAACTATTGTACAGCACAGTGACTATAGTTAATAACAGTATATTTTACATAGGGCCATAATGAAAATTTTGAGATACACAAAAATCAAGAAATACAAAACCCACATGGATAAAAATGAATGAAGCCCTTCCAGCAACACCAATAAGCCAAGCAAGTTAGAATTTGCATAGGTGAATCAGAAAGGAGGCTGTAGACTGTGTTTCTTGGAAGTGAAATAGTGACTATAACATAATCTGTGTCAAAACTTTCATAGTGACCCACATATATAATACTTGAAAATTACTATAAGTGCGGATTTTAAGTGTTTTTACTACAAATAAGTACACATATGTGAGGTAATACATATGTTAATTAGCTTAATTTAGCCATAACACAATGTATACATAGTTTAAATTATCATGTTGAAACCTTCAATATATATAATTTTTATTTGCTATTAAAATAATAAATACAGAAAAAGATAAATATTACCTTCTCCCACAGAATTTTGTTCATACATCATTATAATCCATGTAGTACATGATTTTATGGTAATCTATCTAAATGTTACCTTCTCTTTAGACTGTGAAAACCTTGAGATAAAAAATATATCCTATATTATTATTTAACAAAGAAATATTACTTACAATTATATCCATATTGATTGTGGATACTTCTCATTCCCTAAGAAATAGACTTGATCATGTGCTGTAAAAATAAGCAAGTATCATGAATATAGTAGTAGATAAAAAGTGCAAGTTCTTATGCTTGGGTTCAAAATAGCAATTTTACAAGGGCAGGAAGAGAGGTGCCTAGGTTAACCACAGTTCATATAAAATGGCTTAGGAGATTTCGTTAAGTACGCAGCATGTGTGTCAACAATGTATTATGGCTGCCAAAATAAGCAATAAGCACAATGAAAGCATTTCACTTTGCCAGACTCAATAAACATTATTTTGCTGTTCTAATGGTCTCTAATTAGGATAATTAAGGACTGGAGTGTCAACATTGGCCCCATCTACTAATTTCCTGATTGTTCATGGACTTTACCCACTCAACATTGTGTTGCTCTGCACTCTGCTGCTCTGATCTTTTCACATTGCCTAATAAAGACCTATCACTCACTCTCAGATGCTTTAATGCATTGTTAGACAGTTTTCCATCAATGTCCATATAGATAATATGATGAAATATGCATATCTGAGAACTAGCAAGAGATAATAGAAATTTTGTCTTAATACAAGTTGCATCTTGAGCCAAAAGTGCCCTTAATTCTTTCTGATCAGCAGTATATTTGATATTATAAGTAGTAAGTATTCAGTAAGACAGGCCACAATGTTACTTAACAGCAGTCTAATGGAAAGATAGATATAGCTTAACAGGGATCTAATGGAAAGGGAGATATTAAAAAAATATGGAGGAAATTCCTTACGATTACATAGCAAAAGGCAATCATGAGAGATGTGCCTAACTGGTTTAAGGTCACAAAGCCTACATACTTTTGGATGTATTTCAAAAATAACAATATCTCTAATGTCTACTGATTAGTTATTTAGCTTGCATAATTTAAAACAAGTGCATATTCTCTAACAATCTAGATCATAATATAAAATAAAAATAAATAAAATAACAAATCAAAACTAAGACTCATGGATTTTTATTTTATAAATCAGCTTGCAAATTGCTTTTCAAGTTAGCCCTTGCTGTCATCTTAAAAAAAAAAAAATATATATGTATGTATATATACACACACGCACTGTAATATATGCATATATACATATATGTGAGACTGTAATATATGCATATATACATATATGTGTGTGGGTATATATATGTATATATACATATATTACAGCCTCCATTTCTACAAGATATTGAGAATTCTGTGTCATTTTGATGTTCTCTTTTATTGCCATGTAATAAGATATAGAATTATTTCACAGAAATTAAAACAATATTAAAATGAGAAACACACAGTACCCTTAGTTTCTCTAATTGAACCATGAAAAGCATATTGGCCTACAGAGGTAACTACATATCCTCAACTTCAATCTCAAAAATTCCTCTATATTGATCTGTGGAGGGTGGAAAAATGGTGAACTAGAGACATCTTACCAGCCACTCACAGTGAAACAGGGGAGAGCGGACTCCAACAACCACTGGCTGGGGGAACCTACCCAGAAACACCACTCCAGGGGCATAGTGAAGCAGTAGGGTCTCCAGGAGCTAATGAGAAGGTCTGGAGCTGAGGAAGATCAACATAGAAGCCAAGTGCTTGGGTAAGGGCAAAAGCCTATGGTCATGTCCTCCCACAGAGGACTGGAGACAGAGAGGGGTGTTTCCTATTCTGTCCCATATGTCTATGTCTCTAATTTATTTATTTATTTATGAAGAAACTATTTAATATTTATTTATTTACCTTAATTTACTTTCTTTTTTATTTTGGGGGATTCATTGAGGGTACAACAACCAGGTTACATTGATTGACTTTGTTAGGTAAAGTCCCTTTTTTTTTTTTTATGTATTTATTTATTTATCTGCTTATGAAATATAGGTTCTTCTGGGCAGGTAGAAGAAAATCTAATGTAATCTAAATTCCAGTTACATGTTAACTAGTCCTTGGAAGAAAACAATAAAGTCTCTCTTATAATTGTGTCCTGCTCCCAAAAGCTGTGTCACACCTCGTGACCCTCCATTTCCTTCCTTTTTCCCTCTCTTTGCTCTTCCCTTCTCCTACCCCCACTGTGTACGAGGTCATTAATTGTCCTCATATCAGAATTGAGTACATAGGATTCTTACTTCTCCATTCTTGTGATGTATTAGTAAGAATAATGTGCTCCACCTCCACCCAGGTTAATACAAAAGATGTAAAGTCTCCATCTTTTTTAATGGCTGGATAGTATTCCATGGTATACATATACCACAGCTTGTTAATCCATTCCTGGGTTGGTGGGCATTTAGGCTGTTTCCACATTTTGGAGATTGTAATTGAGCTGCCAAAAACAGTCTAGTGCAAGTGTCCTTATGGTAAAAGGATTTTTTTTTTCTTCTGGGTTTATGCCCAGTAATGGAATTGCAGGATCAAATGGGAGGTCTAGTTTGAATCCTTTGAGTGTTCTCCATACTTACTTCCATAAATGTTGTATTTTATTATTCTTTTTTAAGAGACAGACTCTCATATTGTCGCCCTTGATAAAGTGTCATGGCATCACAGTGCACAGCGATTTCCAGTTCTTGGGCTTAGGCAATTCTCTTGCTTCAGCCTCCCAAGTATCTGGGACTATAGACGCCCACCACAATGCTCAGCTATTTTTTTGTTGCAGTTTGGCTGGGGCTGGGTTTGAATCCACCACCCTTGGTATATGGGGCTGGTGCCCTTCTCACTGAGACACAGGTGCCACCCCATAAATGTCATATTAGTTTGCAGTCCCTTCAGCAGTGTAAAGTGTTCCTTTCTCTCTACATCCATGCTAGCATCTGCAGTTTTGAGACTTTGGAATTTTGTGATGTGGACCATTCTCACTGGGGTTAAATGATATTTCAGGGTGGTTTTAATTTGAATTTCTCTAATAATTAGGGGTGATGAACATTTTTTCATGCATTTTTTTAGCCATTCATCTGTATTCTTTAGAGAAGATTCTATTCATCTCTCTTGCCCAGTGATATGAGGGATTGTTGGCTCTTTCTACATTGATTAATTTGTATTGTCTGTAGAACCTAGTTATCAAACTTTTGTCCAATTCAAAGTATACAAATATCCTTTCCAATTGTGTAGGTTGTCTATTTGCTTTGATGGTTGTCTCCTTAGCTATACAGAAGCTTTTCAGTTTAATACAGTCCCATGTTGTTGTTGTTGTCATTGCTATTGCCATGGAATTCTTTCTTCATAAAGTCTTTCTTCAGGACAATATCTTCAAGTATTTTTTCTTAGAGTATTTTTACCATTTTATGCCTTAAATTTAGGTCTTTTATCCATCCTGAAACAATTTCTGTGAGTGGAGAAAGGTGCGGGTCCAGTTTCAGTCTTTTATATGTGGATATCCAATTCTCCCAACACCATTTATTGAATTCTTTCCTCCAGTGTATGTTTTTGGCTGAATGGTATTAGTTTCATCTCTTGGTTTTCTATTCAGTTCCAGATGTCTATGTCTTTTGTGCCAATACCATGCTGTTTTGATCACTATGGCCTTGTAGTACAGACTTAAATGTGGTAGGCTGATGTCCCCCACTTTTTTTATTACTAAGAATTGCCTTAGCTATACAAGTTTTTTTTTTTTTTTTTTTTTTTTTTTCCTGGTTCCTATAATCTTATACTTTAGAGAACCCCAAAGACTCAACTACAAGACTCCTGGAAGGGATCAAAAAATATGATAATCTTTCGGGATATAAAGCCAATGTCCATAAATCAGCCTTTATATACACCAATAACAACCAAGATGAGAAGCTAACTAAAGACACAATCCATTTCACAGTAGCTTCAAAGAAAATGAAATATCTAGAAATATACCTAAAAAAAAGAGGTAAAGAACCTCTACAAAAAAAATTATGAAACCTAAGAAAAGAAACAGCAGAATATATTAACAAATGGAAGAACATAGCATGCTAATGGCTGGGAAGAATCAGCATTGTTAAACAGAATCCACAGAGAACTCAAACTCATTAGCAAGAAAAGAACAAGGGATCCCATAGCAGGCTGGGCAAGGGATATGAAGAGAAACTTCACTGAAGAAGACAGGCCTTCAGACATATGAAAAAATGCTCATCATCTTTAATCATCAGAGAAATGCAAATCAAAACTACTTTGAGATATCATCTAATTCCAGTGAGACTAGCCTATATCACAAAATCCCAAGATCAGAGATGTTGGCGTTGATGTGGAGAAAAGGGAACACTTTTACACTGCTGGTGGGAATGTAAATTAATACATTCCTTTTGGAAAGATATATGGAGAACACTTAAAGATCTAAAAATAGACCTACCATTCAATCCTGTAATTCCTCTACTGGGCATATAT